>JAMOIN010001750.1:0-46096 GCA_024666655.1 Dascyllus trimaculatus | reverse complement strand
GTCACAAAGACGTCATGCAGCGGTATGAGGTCAAAAATGTTACAAAAACGTCATACCGCGGGATGAGGTCAAAAATGTCACAAAAGTCACAAAAACGTCATGCCGCGGAATGATGTCAAAAATGTCACAAAAACGTTATTCCGCGGGATGAGGTCAAAAATGTCACAAAAACGTCATACCGCGGTTAGAGGTCAAAAATGTCACAAAAACGTCATACCGCGGGATCATGTCAAAAATGTCATAAAAAGATCAAAAATGTCTCAAAAACGTCATACCGCAGAATGATGTCAAAAATGTCACAAAAACGTCGTACCGCGGGATGAAGTAAAAAATGTCACAAAAACGTCATATCACGGGATGAGGTCAAAATGTCACAAAAACGTCATACTGCGGTATGAGGTCAAAAATGTGAAAGAAACATACCGCGGTATGAGGTCAAAAACGTCACAAATACATCATACAGCGGGATGAGGTCAAAAATGTTCCAAAAAGGTCAAAAATGTCACAAAAAAGTCATAAAGTGGTATGAAGTCAAAAATGTAACAAAAACGTCATACCGCGGTATAAGGTCAAAAACGTCACAAAAAGGTAAAAAATGTAACAAAAAGGTCAAAATTGTCATAAAAGTCATACCGCGGTATGAGGTCAAGAATGTCACAAAAACGTGATACCGCGGTATGAGGTAAAAAATCTCACAAAAACGTCACATCGCCGGATGAGATAAAAAATGTCACAAAAATGTCATACGGCGGGATGATGTAAAAAATGTCACAAAAAATTCATACCGGGTATGAGGTCAAAAATGTTACAAAAATGTCATACAGCGGTATGATGTCAAAAATGTCACAAAAACGTCATACCGCAGAATGTCGTCAAAAATGTCAAAAAAAGGTCAAAAATTTCTCAAAAACGTCATTCCGCAGTATGAGGTCAAAAATGTAAGAAAAACGTCATGCCACGGGATGAGGTCAAAAATTTCAGAAAAAGGTCAAAAATATCACAAAAACGTCATACCGCGGTATCAGGTCAAAAACGTCACAAAAATGTCAAAAATGTCACAAAAAGGTCAAAGATGTCACATAAAAGTCATACCGCGGTATGAGGTCAAAAACGTCACAAAAATTTCATTCCGCGGTTTGAGGTCAAAAATTTCACAAAAACATTATACCGCGGTATGAAGTCAAAAATGTCACAAAAAGGTCAAAAATGCAACAAAAACTTCATACCGCGGGAGGAGGTCAGATTGTCACAAAAACGTCATACGGCGGGATGATGTCAAAAGTGTCACAAAAAGGTCAAAAATGTCACAAAAACGTCATACCGCGGAATGTCGTCAAAAATGTCACAAAAAGGTCAAAGATGTCTCAAAAACGTCATTCCGCGGTATGAGGTAAAAAATGTCACAAAAACGTCATACCGCGGGATGAGGTCAAAAATGTCACAAAAACGTCATACTGCGGAATGAGGTCAAAAATGTTCCAAAAAGGTCAAAAATGTCACAAAAAAGTCATAAAGCGGTATGAGGTCAAAAATGTCACAAAAAAGTCATACCACGGTATGAAGTCAAAAATATCACAAAAACGTCATACCGCGGTATGAGGTCAAAAATGTCACAAAAACGTCATACCGCGGAATCATGTATGATGTCAAAAATGTCACAAAAACGTCAGACCGCGGGATGAGGTCAAAAATGCCTCAAAAACGTCACACCATGGGACGATGTCAAAAAAGTCACAAAAAGGTCAAAAATGTCTCAAAAACGTGATTCCGCGGGATGAGTTCAAAAATGTCACAAAAACGTCATACCGCGGGATGAGGTCAAAAACGTCACAAAAGTCACAAAAACGTCATACCGCGGTATGAGGTCAAAAATGTCACAAAAACGTCATACCGCGGGATGAGGTCAAAAACGTCACAAAAGTCACAAAAACGTCATACCACGGTTTGAGGTCAAAAATGTCACAAAAAGGTCAAAAATGTCATAAAGACGTCATACCGCGGTGTGAGGTCAAAAATGTCACAAAAATGTCATGCCGCGGAATGTTGTCAAAAATGTCACAAAAATTTCCTTCTGCGGTATGAGGTCAAAAATGTCACAAAAACGTCATACCGCGGTATGAGGTCAAAAATGTCACAAAAACGTCATACCGCGGGATCATGTCAAAAATGTCATAAAAAGATCAAAAATGTCTCATAAATGTCACACCGCGGTATGAGGTCAAAAATTTCACAAAAACGTTATACCGCGGTATGAGGTCAAAAATGTCACATAAACGTCATTCTGCGGAATGATTTCAAAAATGTCACAAAAATGTCATACCGCGGGATGATGTAAAAAATGTCACAAAAATTTCATACCACAGTATGATCTCAAAAATGTCACAAAAAGGTCAAACATTTCACAAAAACGTCATACTGCGGAATGATGTCAAAAATGTCACAAAAAGGTCAAAAATGTCACAAAAACGTCATACCGCGGAATGATGTCAAAACTTGCACAAAAAGGTCAAAAATGTCGCAAAAACGTCAGATCGCGGGATGAGGTCAAAAATGTCACAAAAACGTCATACCGTGGGATGAGGTCAAAAATGTCACAAAAACATATCGCGGGATGAGGTCAAAAATGTCACAAAAACGTCATACCGTGATATAAGGTCAAAAATGTCACAAAAACGTCATACCGCGGTTTGAGGTCAAAAATGGAACGAAAATGTCATTCCGCGGGATGAGGTCAAAAAAGTCACAAAAACGTCAGATGAGGTCAAAAATGTCACAAAAACGTCATTCCGCGGGATGAGGTCAAAAATGTCACAAAAATTTCCTTCTGCGGTATGAGGCCAAAAATGTCAGCAAAACGTCATACCGCGGGATCATGTAAAAAATGTCATAAAAAGATCAAAAATGTCTCAAAAACGTCATACCGCGGAATGATGTCAAAAATGTCACAAAAACGTCATACCGCGGGATGAGGTCAAAAATGTCACAAAAACGTCATACCGCGGAGTGAGGTTAAAAATGCCTCAAAAACGTCACACCACGGGATGATGTCAAAAATGTCACAAAAAGGTCAAAAATGTCACAAATACGTTATACCGCAGTATGAGGTCAAAAATGTCACAAAAAAGTCAAAAATGTCACAAAAACATCTTACCGCGGGATAAGGTCAATAATGCCTCAAAGACGTCATTCGGCGGGATGATGTCAGAAATGTCACAAAAAGGTCAAAAATGTCACAAAAACGTCACACGGCAGGATGATGTCAAGAATGTCACAAAAACGTCATACCGGAGAATGTCGTCAAAAATGTCACAAAAAGGTCGAAAATGTCTCAAAATCGTCACTCCCCGGTATGAGGTCAAAAATGTCACAAAAACGATATACTGCGGGATGAAGTCAAGAATATCACAAAAACGTAATACCGTGGTATAAGGTCAAAAATGTCACAAAAACGTCATATCGCGGAATGTCAAAAATTTCACAAAAAAGTCATACCGCGCGGTATGAGGTCTAAAATGTCACAAAAACGTCATACCGCGGAATCATGTCAAAAATGTCACAAAAAGGTCAAAAATGTCAAAAAAGGTCAAAAATGTCACAAAAACGTCATACCACAGTATGATGTCAAAAATGTCTCAAAAAGGTCATTCCGCGGGATGAGGTCAAAAATGTCACAAAAATTTCCTTCTGCGGTATGAGGTCAAAAATGTCACAAAAACGTCATGCCGCGGGATCATGTCAAAAATGTCATAAAAAGATCAAAAATTTCTCATAAATGTCACACCGCGGTATGAGGTCAAAAATTTCACAAAAACGTTATACCGCGGAATGAGGTCAAAAATGTCACATAAACGTCATTCTGCGGAATGATTTCAAAAATGTCACAAAAAGGTCAAAAATGCTAAAAATAGGTCATACCGCGGAATGATGTCAAAACTTGCACAAAAAGGTCAAAACTGTCTCAAAAACGAAATAACGCGGTATGAAGTCAAAAATCTCAGAAAAAGGTCATACCGCGGGATGAGGTCAAAAATTTCACAAAAACGTCATACCGCGGTCTGAGGTCAAAAATGTCACAAAAACGTCATACCGCGGGATGAGGTCAAAAATGCCTCAAAAACGTCACAACACGGGACGATGTCAAAAAAGTCACAAAAAGGTCAAAAATGTCTTAAAAACGTGATTCCGCGGGATGAGGTCAAAAATGTCACAAAAACGTCATACCGCGGGATGAGGTAAAAAATGTCACAAAAACGTCATACCGCGGTATGAGGTCAAAAATTTTACAAAAACGTCATACCGCGGGATGAGGTCAAAAACGTCACAAAAGTCACAAAAACGTCATACCGCGGTATGAAGTCAAAAATGTCGCGAAAACGTCATTCCGCGGGATGAGGTCAAAAATGTCACAAAAACGTAATACGGCGGGAAGATGTCAAAAATGTCACAAAAACGTCATACCGCGGGATGATGTCAAAAATTTCACCAAAAAGTCATTCCGCGGGATGATGTCAAAAATGTCACAAAAAAGTCATACCACGGTATGAAGTCAAAAATATCACAAAAACGTCATACCGCGGTATGAGGTCAAAAATGTCACAAAAACGTCATACCGCGGAATCATGTATGATGTCAAAAATGTCACAAAAACGTCATACCGCGGGATGAGGTCAAAAATGCCTCAAAAACGTCACACCACGGGACGATGTCAAAAAAGTCACAAAAAGGTCAAAAATGTCTCAAACACGTGATTCCGCGGGATGAGGTCAACAATGTCACAAAAACGTCATACCGCGGGATGAGGTCAAAAATGCCTCAAAAACGTCACACCACGGGACGATGTCAAAAAAGTCACAAAAAGGTCAAAAATGTCTCAAAAACGTGATTCCGCGGGATGAGGTCAAAAATGTCACAAAAACGTCATACCGCGGGATGAGGTCAAAAACGTCACAAAAGTCACAAAAACGTCATACCGCGGTATGAGGTCAAAAATGTCACAAAAACGTCATACGGCTGGATGTCAAAAATGTCACAAAGACTTCATACCACGGTTTGAGGTCAAAAATGTCTCAAAAAGGTCAAAAATGTCATAAAGACGTCATACCGCGGTGTGAGGTCAAAAATATCACAAAAATGTCATGCCGCGGACTGTTGTCAAAAATGTCACAAAAACGTCATACCGCAGTATGATGTCAAAAATGTCTCAAAAAGGTCATTCCGCGGGATGAGGTCAAAAATGTCACAAAAATTTCCTTCTGCGGTATGAGGTCAAAAATGTCACAAAAAAGTCATGCCGCGGGATCATGTCAAAAATGTCATTAAAAAGATCAAAAATGTCTCATAAATGTCACACCGCGGTATGAGGTCAAAAATTTCTCAAAAACGTTGTACCGCGGTATGAGGTCAAAAATGTCACATAAACGTCATTCTGCGGAATGATTTCAAAAATGTCACAAAAAGATCAAAAATGCTATAAATAGGTCATACCGCGGAATGATGTCAAAACTTGCACAAAAAGGTCAAAACTGTCTCAAAAACGAAATAACGCGGTATGAAGTCAAAAATCTCAGAAAAAGGTCATACCGCAGGATGAGGTCAAAAATTTCACAAAAACGTCATACCGCGGGATGAGGTCAAAAATGTCACAAAAAGGTAAAAAATGTCAAGAAAAGGTCAAAAATGTCACATAAAAGTCATACCGCGGAATGAGGTCAAAAATGTCACAAAAACGTCATACCGCGGTCTGAGGTCAAAAATGTCACAAAAATTTCATTCCGCGGTATGAGGTCAAAAATGTCAAAAAAACGTCATTCCGCGGAATGAGGTGAAAAATGTCAAAAAAACGTCATTCCGCGGAATGAGGTCAAAAATGTCGCAAAAAAGGTCATACCGCAGTCTGACGTCAAAAATGTCACAAAAACGTCATACCGCGGAATGTTGTCAAAAATGTCACAGAAATGTCATACCGCGGGATGATGTCAAAAATGTCACAAAAAGGTCAAAAATGTCTCAAAAATGTCACACCGCGGTATGAGGTAAAAAATGTCACAAAAACGTTATACCGCGGTATGAGGTCGAAAATGTCACATAAACGTCATTCTGCGGAATGATTTCAAAAATGTCACAAAAATGTCATACTGCGGGATGATGTAAAAAATGTCACAAAAATTTCATACCACAGTATGATCTCAAAAATGTCACAAAAAGGTCAAACATTTCACAAAAACGTCATACTGCGGAATGATGTCAAAAATGTCACAAAAAGGTCAAAAATGTCACAAAAACGTCAGATCGCGGAATGATGTCAAAACTTGCACAAAAAGGTCAAAAATGTCGCAAAAACGTCAGATCGCTGGATGAGGTCAAAAATGTCACAAAAGCGTCATACCGTGGGATGAGGTCAAAAATGTCACAAAAACATATCGCGGGATGAGGTCAAAAATGTCAGAAACACGTCATATCGCGGGATGAGGTCAAAAATGTCACAAAAACGTCATACCGTGATATAAGGTCAAAAATGTCACAAAAACGTCATACCGCGGTTTGAGGTCAAAAATGTAACGAAAACGTCATTCCGCGGGATGAGGTCAAAAAAGTCACAAAAACGTCAGATGAGGTCAAAAATGTCACAAAAACGTCATTCCGCGGGATGAGGTCAAAAATGTCACAAAAATGTCCTTCTGCGGTATGAGGTCAAAAATGTCAGCAAAACGTCATACCGCGGGATCATGTAAAAAATGTCATAAAAAGATCAAAAATGTCTCAAAAACGTCATACCGCGGAATGATGTCAAAAATGTCACAAAAACGTCATACCGCGGGATGAGGTCAAAAATGTCACAAAAACGTCATACCGCGGAGTGAGGTTAAAAATGCCTCAAAAACGTCACACCACGGGATGATTTCAAAAATGTCACAAAAAGGTCAAAAATGTCACAAAAACGTTATACCGCAGTATGAGGTCAAAAATGTCACAAAAAAGTCAAAAATGTCACAAAAACATCCTACCGCGGGATAAGTTCAATAATGCCTCAAAGACGTCATTCGGCGGGATGATGTCAGAAATGTCACAAAAAGGTCAAAAATGTCACAAAAACGTCACACGGCAGGATGATGTCAAGAATGTCACAAAAACGTCATACCGCAGAATGTCGTCAAAAATGTCACAAAAAGGTCAAAAATGTCTCAAAATCGTCACTCCCCGGTCTGAGGTCAAAAATGTCACAAAAACGATATACTGCGGGATGAAGTCAAGAATATCACAAAAACGTAATACCGTGGTATAAGGTCAAAAATGTCACAAAAACGTCATATCGCGGAATGTCAAAAATTTCACAAAAAAGTCATACCGCGGTATGAGGTCTAAAATGTCACAAAAACGTCATACCGCGGAATCATGTCAAAAGTGTCACAAAAAGGTCAAAAATGTCACAAAAATTTCATACCGCGGCATGAGGTCAAAAATGTACCAAAAAGGTCAAAGATGTCACGAAAACGTCATACCGCGGTATGAGGTCAAAATTGTCACATAAGCGTCATACTGCGGAAAGATGTCAAATATGTCACAAAATGGTAAAAAATTTCACAAAAACGTCGTACAGCGGTATGAGGTCAAAACTTGCACAAAAAGGTCAAAAATGTCGAAAAACGTCATATCGCGGGATGAGGTCAAAAATGTCACAAAAACGTCATAACGCGGTATGAGGTGAAAAACGTCAAAAATTTCACAAAAAGTCATTCCGCGGGATGATGTCAAAAATGTCACAAAAACGTCATACCGCGGTATGATGTCAAAAATTTCACAAGAACATTATACCGCGGGATGAGGTCAAAAATGTCACAAAAACGTCATACCGCGGGATGATGTCAAAAATTTCACAAAAAGTCATACCGCAGGATGATGTCAAAAATGTCACAAAAACGTCATACGGCGGTATGAGGTCAAAAACGTCACAAAAAGGTCAAAAATGTCGCAAAAACGTCATACCGCAGAATGATGTCAAAAATGTCACAAAAACGTCATATCGCGGGATGAGGTCAAAAATGTCACAAAAACATCATACCGCGGAATGAGGTCAAAAATGTGAAAAAAACATACCGCGGTATGAGGTCAAAAACGTCACAAAAGTCACAAAAACGTCATATCGCGGTATGAGGTCAAAAATGTCGCAAACACGTCATTCGGAGGGATGATGTCAAAAATGTCACAAAAACTTCATTCCACGGTATTAGGTCAAAAATGTCACAATGAGGTCAAAAATGTCACAAAAACGTAATTCCGCGGGATGATGTCAAAAATGTCACAAAAATGTCATTCCGCGGGATGATGTCAAAAATGTCACAAAAATGTCATACGTCAAAATGTCAAAAATGTCACAAAATCGTCATACCGCGGGATGAGGTCAAAAATGTCACAAAAACGTCATAGCGCGGTATGAGGTGAAAAACGTCACAAAAGTCACAAAAACGTCATACCGCGGAATGATGTCAAAAATTTCACAAAAAAGTCATTCCGCGGGATGTTGTCAAAAATGTCAGAAAAACGTCATACCGCGGTATGAGGTCAAAAATGTCACGAAAACGTCAAACCGCGGTATGAGGTCAAAAATGTCACAAAAACGTTATTCCGCGGGATGAGGTCAAAAATGTCACAAAAACATCATACCGCGGTATGAGGTCAAAAAGGTCACGAAAACGTCATACCGCGGTATGACGTCAAAAATGTCACAAAAACGTAATTCCGCGGGATGAGGTCAAAAATGTCACAAAAACGTCATACCGCGGTATGATGTCAAAAATTTCAGAAGAACATTATTCCGCGGGATGAGGTCAAAAATGTCACAAGAACGTCATACCGCGGGATGATGTCAAAAATTTCACAAAAAAGTCATACCGCAGGATGATGTCAAAAATGTCACAAAAATTTCATACCGCGGTTTGAGGTCAAAAATGTCACAAAAACGTCATACTGCGGAATCATGTCAAAAATGTCACAGAAAGGTCAAAAATGTTACAAAAACGTCATACCGCGGAATGAGGTCAAAAATGTCACAAAAAGGTCAAAAATGTCACAAAAACGTTATACCGCGGTATGAGGTCAAAAATGTCACAAAAACGTCAAAAATGTCACAAAAACGTTTTACCGCGGTATGAGGTCAAAAATGTCACAAAAACGTCATACCACGGGATCATATCAAAAATGTCATAAAAAGGTCAAAAATGTCTCAAAAACGTCATATCGCGGGATGAGGTCAAAAATGCTACAAAAACGTCATACCACGGAATGAGGTCAAAAAGGTCACGAAAACGTCATACCGCGGTATGACGTCAAAAATGTCACAAAAACGTAATTCCGCGGGATGAGGTCAAAAATGTCACAAAAACGTCATACCGCGGTATGATGTCAAAAATTTCAGAAGAACATTATTCCGCGGGATGAGGTCAAAAATGTCACAAGAACGTCATACCGCGGGATGATGTCAAAAATTTCACAAAAAAGTCATACCGCAGGATGATGTCAAAAATGTCACAAAAATTTCATACCGCGGTTTGAGGTCAAAAATGTCACAAAAACGTCATACTGCGGAATCATGTCAAAAATGTCACAGAAAGGTCAAAAATGTTACAAAAACGTCATACCGCGGAATGAGGTCAAAAATGTCACAAAAAGGTCAAAAATGTCACAAAAACGTTATACCGCGGTATGAGGTCAAAAATGTCACAAAAACGTCAAAAATGTCACAAAAACGTTTTACCGCGGTATGAGGTCAAAAATGTCACAAAAGCGTCACACCACGGGATCATATCAAAAATGTCATAAAAAGGTCAAAAATGTCTCAAAAACGTCATATCGCGGGATGAGGTCAAAAATGCTACAAAAACGTCATACCACGGAATGAGGTCAAAAATGTTCCAAAAAGTTCAAAAATGTCGAAAAAAAGTCATAAAGCGGTATGAAGTCAAAAATGTCACAAAAACATCATACCGCGGTAGGAAGTCAAAAACGTTACAAAAAGGTAAAAAATGTCACAAAAAGGTCAAAAATGTCACATAAAAGTCATACCGCGGTATGATGTCAAAAATGTCACAAAAACGTCATACCGCGGAATGAGGTCAAAAACGTCACAAAAAGGTAAAAAATGTCACGAAAACGTCATACCGCGGGATGAGGTCAAAAATGTCACAAAAAAGTCATACCGCGGTAAGAACTCAAAAATGTCACAAACGTCATACCGTGGTATGATGTCAAAAATGTCACAAAAACGTTATACCGCAGGATGAGTCAAAAATGTCACAAAAACGTCAAACCGCGGAATCATGTCAAAAATGTCACAAAAACGTCATACCACGGTATGATGTCAAAAATTTCACAAAAACGTCATACCGCGGAATGATGTCAAAAATGTCACAAAAACGTCACATCGCGGGATGAGGTCAAAAATGACACGACGTTTTTGTGACATTTTTGATATCATCCGGCGGTATGACGTTTTATTGACATTTTTAACATGATGTTTTTGTGACATTTTTGACCTCACCCGGCGGTATGACGTTTTTGCGACATTTTTGACCTTTTTGTGACATTTTTGACATTATTCCGCGGTATGACGTTTTTGTGACACTTTTGACCTTTTTGTGACGTTTTTGACCTCATACCGCGGTATGACGTTTTTGTGACGTTTTTGACCTCATACCGCGGTATGGATTTTATGTGACATTTTTGACCTTCTGTGACAATTTTGACCTCATACCGTGGCATGACGTCTTCGTGACATTTTTTACCTTTTTGTGACGTTTTTGACCTCGTACCGCGGTATGAAATTTTTGTGACATTTTTGACCTCATCCCGCGGTATCACGTTTTTGTGACATTTTTGACCTCATACGGCGGAATGACGTTTTTGAGACATTTTTTACCTTTTTGTGACATTTTTGACGACATTCGGCGGTATGGTCGTTTTTGTGACATTTTTGACATCCCGCGGTATGACTTTTTTGTGACATTTTTGACATCATCCCGCAGTATGACGTTTTTGAGGAATTTTTGACCTCATCCCGCAGTATGACGTTTTTGTGACATTTTTGACCTCATACCGCCGAATGAATTTTTTGTGACATTTTTGACATCATCCAGCGGTATGACGTTTTTGTGACATTTTTGACATCATCCAGCGGTATGACGTTTTTGAGGAATTTTTGTCCTCATCCTGCGGTATGACGTTTTTGTTACATTTTTGACCTCATCCTGCGGTATGACATTTTTGTGACATTTTCGACCTCATCCCGTGGTATCACGTTTTTGTGACATTTTTGACCTCATCCCCCGATGTGACGTTTTTGTGACATTTTTGACATCATTCCGCGGTATGACGTTTTTGTGACATTTTTGACATCATACCGTGTTATGCCGTTTTTGTGACATTTTTTACCTTTTTTATGACATTTTTTACATTATGCCGCCATATGACGTTTTTGTGACATTTTTGACCTCATCCCGCGGTCTGACGTTTTTGTGACATTTTTGACATTATTCCGCGATATGACGGCAAGAGACATTTTTGAACTTTTTGTTACCTTTTTGACACATTTTTGACCTTTTTTGACATTGTTGACATGATTCCGCGGTATGACGTTTTTGTGACATTTTTGACCTCATATCCCGGTATGAATTTTTTGTGACATTTATGACATCATCCAGCGGAATGACGTTTTTGTGACATTTTTGACATCATCCAGCGGTATGACGTTTTTGTGACATTTTTGACATCATCCCGCGGTATGACGTTTTTGAGGCATTTTTGACATCATCCTGCGGTATGACGTTTTTGTGACATTTTTGACCACATACTGTGGGATAACGTTTTTGTGAAATTTTTGACCTCATCCCGCGGTATGACCTTTTTCTGAGATTATTGACCTCATACCGTGGTATGACGTTTTTGTGACATTTTTGACCTCATATGACGTTTTTGTGACAATTTTGACGTCATCCCGCGGCATGACGTTTTTGTGACATTTTTAACCCCATCCCGCGGTATGATGTTTTTGTGACATTTTTGACCTCATCCCGCGGTATGAGTTTTTCGTCACATTTTTGACTTCTTACGGCGGTATGACTTTTTTGTGACATTTTTGTAATCATCCCGCGGTATGACTTTTTTGTGAAATTTTTGACCCAAACCCGCGGTATGAAAGTTATGTGACATTTTTGACCTAATACCGCGGTATAACGTTTTATTGACATTTTTGACATTTGTGTGACATTTTTGACCTCATAACGCGGTATGACCTTTTTCTGAGATTTTTTACCACATACCGTGGTATGACGTTTTCGTGACATTTTCTTTTCGATACATTTTTGACCTCATACCGCGGTATGACCTTTTTGTGACATTTTTGACCTTTTTGTGACATTTTTGCCATGATTCCGCGGTATGACGTTTTTGTGACACTTTTTACCTAATCCCGCGGAATAACGTTTTTGTGACATTTTTGACCTCATTCCGTGGTATGAAATTTTTGTGACTTTTTTGACCTCATGCCGCGTTATTACGTTTTTGTGACATTTTTGACACCATACTGCGGTATGAAATTTTTGTGACATTTTTGACATCATACCGCGGTATGACGTTTTTGTGACTTTTATTACGATTTTGACCTCATACCGCGGTATGACGTTTTTGTGACATTTTTGACCTCATACCGCGGTATAACGTTTTTGTGACATTTTTGACCTTTTTGTGACATTTTTTACATGATTCCGTGGCATGACGTTTTTGTGACATTTTTGACATCATACCGCGGTATGAAGTTTTTGTGACTTTTATTACGATTTTGACCTCATCCCGCGGGATGACGTTTTTGTGACATTTTTGACCTCATACCGCCGTATAACGTTTTTGTGACATTTTTGACCTTTTTGAGACATTTTTTACATGATTCCGTGGCATGACGTTTTTGTGACATTTTTTACCTTATACCGCGGTATGACGTTTTTGTGACATTTTTGACAAAATCCCACGGTATCACGTTTTTTTGACATTTTGGACCTCATACAGCGGTATGACGTTTTTGTTACTTTTGTGACGTTTTTGACCTCATACCGCGGTATGACGTTTTTGTGACATTTTTGACCTCATACCGCGGTATGACGTTTTTGTGACATTTTTGACCTCATACCGTGGTATGAAATTTTTGTGACTTTTGTGACGTTTTTGACCTCATACCGCGGTATGACGTTTTTGTGACATTTTTGACCTCATAACGTGGTATAACGTTTTTGTGACATTTTTGACCTTTTTTGACATTTTTTACATGATTCCTCGGTATGACGTTTTTGTGACATTTTTGACCTCATACCGCGGAATGACGTTTTTGTGACATTTTTGACCTAATCCCGCGGTATAACGTTTTTGTGACATTTTTGACCTCATACCGCGGTATGGCGTTTTCGTGACGTTTTTGAACTCATACCGCGTTATGACGTTTTTGCGACATTTTTGACCTCATACCGCGGTTTGACGTTTTTGTGACATTTGTGACGTTTTTGACCCCATACCGCTGTATGATGTTTTTTTGACGTTTTTGACCTCATACCGCGAAATGCCGTTTCTGTGACATTTTTTACCTCATACCGCGGTATGACATTTTTGAGACATTTTTGACCTTTTTGGAACATTTTTGACATCATCCCGCCGTATGAAGTTTTTTTGGCATTTTTGACCTCATACCGCGGTATGACGTTTTTGTGACTTTTGTGACGTTTTTGACCTCATATCGCAGTATGATGTTTTTGTGACATTTTTGACCTTTTTGTGACATTTTTGACATGATTCCGCGGGATGACGTTTTTGTGACACTTTTTACCTCATACCGCGGTATGACGTTTTTGTGACTTTTTCTACCTCATACCGCGGTATGACATTTTTGAGACATTTTTGATGTTTTTATGACATTTTTGACATTATCCTGCGGTATGACGTTTTTGTGACATTTTTGTGACATTTTTTACATGATTCCGCGGTATGACGTTTTTGTGACATTTTTCACCTCATGGCGTTTTTGTGACATTTTTGACATCATCCCGCGGTATGACGTTTTTGTGACATTTTTGACATCATTCCGCGGTATGACGTTTTTGTGACATTTTGGACCTCATACAGCGGTATGACGTTTTTGCGACATTTTTGACCTCATACAGCGGTATGACGTTTTTTTGACATTTTTGACCTCATCCCGCGGTATGACGTTTTTGTGACATTTTTGACCTCATACAGTGGTATGAAATTTTTGTGACTTTTGTGACGTTTTTTACCTCATACCGCGGTATGACGTTTTTGTGACATTTTTGACCTCATACCGTGGTTTAACGTTTTTGTGACATTTTTGACCTTTTTTGACATTTTTTACATTATTCCGCGGTATGACTTTTCTGTGAAATTTTTGACATCATTCAGCGGTATGAAGTTTTTGTGACATTTTTGACCTTTTTGTGACATTTTTGCCATGATTCCGCGGTATGACGTTTTTGTGAAACTTTTTACCTCATACCGCGGTATGACGTTTTTGTGACATTTTTCACCTCATACAGCGGTATGACGTTTTTGTGACATTTTTGACCTTTTTGTGACATTTTTGACCTCATTCCGCGGAATGACGTATTTGCGACATTTTTGACCTCATACCGTGGTATAACGTTTTTGTGACATTTTTGACCTTTTTTGAGATTTTTTACATGATTCCGCGGTATGACGTTTTTGTGACATTTTTGACCTCATACCGCGGTATGACGTTTTTGTGACATTTTTGACCTCATCCCGCGGTATAACGTTTTTCTGACATTTTTGACCTCATACCGCGGTATGACGTTTTTGAGACATTTTTGCCCTCATCCCGCGATGTGACGTTTTTGTGACATTTTTGCCCTCATCCCGCGATGTGACGTTTTTGTGACATTTTTGACATGATTCCGCGGTATGACGTTTTTGTGACATTTTTTTCATCAATCCGTGGTATGCCGTTTTTGTGACATTTTTAACCTTTTTTATGACATTTTTTACATTATCCCGCCATATGACGTTTTTGTGACATTTTTGACATCATCCCGCGGTCTGACGTTTTTGTAACATTTTTGACATGATTCCGCGGTATGACGTTTTTGTGACATTTTTGACCTCATCCCGCGATGTGACGTTTTTGTGACATTTTTGACATCGTTCCACGGTATGATATTTTTGTGACATTTTTGACATCATACCGTGGTATGCCGTTTTTGTGACATTTTTGACCTTTTTTATGACATTTTTTACATTATCCCGCCATATGACGTTTTTGTGACATTTTTGACAAGATTCCGCGGTATGATGTTTTTGTGACATTTTTGACTTCATACTGCTGTATGAAATTTTGTGACTTTTTTTGACGTTTTTGACCCCATACCGCGGTATGATGTTTTTGTGACGTTTTTGACCTCATACCGCGAAATGACGTTTTTGTGACATTTTTGACCTCATACCGCGTTATGACGTTTTTGTGACATTTTTGACGTCATTCCGCGGTATGACATTTTTGAGACATTTTTGATCTTTTTATGAAATTTTTGACATTATCCCGCGGTATGACGTTATTGTGACATTTTTGTGACATTTTTTACATGATTCCGCGGTATGACGTTTTTGTGACATTTTTGACATCATCCCGCGGTATGACGTTTTTGTGACATTTTTGACATCATTCCGCGGAATGACGTTTTTGTGACATTTTGGACCTCATACAGCGGGATGACGTTTTTGAGACATTTTTGATCTTTTTATGACATTTTTGACATGATCCCGCGGTATGACGTTTTTGTGACATTTTTGTGACATTTTTTACATGATTCCGCGGTATGACGTTTTTGTGACATTTTTTAAATCATTCCGCGGTATGACGTTTTTGTGACTTTTGAGACGTTTTTGACCTCATACCGCGGTATGACGTTTTTGTGACATTTTTGACCTCATACCGCGGTATAACGTTTTTGTGACATTTTTGACCTCATTCCGTGGTATGAAATTTTTGTGACATTTTTGACCTCATCCCGCGTTATTACGTTTTTGTGACATTTTTGACACCATACTGCGGGATGACGTTTTTGTGACATTTTTTACCTCATACCGCGGTATAACGTTTTTGTGACTTTTGTGACGATTTTGACCTCATACCGCGGTATGACGTTTTTGTGACATTTTTGACCTCATACCGCGGCATAACGTTTTTGTGACATTTTTGACCTTTTTGTGACTTTTTTTACATGATTCCGTGGCATGACGTTTTTGTGACATTTTTGACCTCATACCGCGGTATGACTTTTCTGTGAAATTTTTGACATCATTCCGCGGTATGACGTTTTTGTGACATTTTTGACCTAATCCTGCGGTATATCGTTTTTGTGACATTTTTGACCTCATACCGCGGTATGACGTTTTCGTGACGTTTTTGAACTCATGCCGCGTTATGACGTTTTTGCGACATTTTTTACCTCATACCGCGGTATGACGTCTTGTGACTTTTGTGACGTTTTTGACCCCATACCGCGGTATAACGTTTTTGTGAAATTTTTGACCTTTTTGGAACATTTTTGACATCATCCTGCCTAATGACGTTTTTGTGACATTTTTGACCTCATACCGCGTTATGACGTTTTTGTGACTTTTGTGACGTTTTTGACCTCATATCGCAGGATGACGTTTTTGTGACATTTTTGACCTTTTTGTGACATTTTTGACATGATTCCGCGGGATGACGTTTTTGTGACACTTTTTACCTCTTACCGCGGTATGACGTTTTTGTGACATTTTTGACCTCATACCGCGGTATGACATTTTTGAGACATTTTTGATCTTTTTGTGACATTTTTGACATTATCCCGCGGTATGACGTTATTGTGACATTTTTGTGACATTTTTTACATGATTCCGCGGTATGACGTTTTTGTGACATTTTTGACATCATCCCGCCGTATGACGTTTTTGTGACATTTTTGACATCATTCCGCGGTATGACGTTTTTGTGACATTTTGGACCTCAAACAGCGGTATGACGTTTTTGAGACATTTTTGATCTTTTTATGACATTTTTGACATGATCCCGCGGTATGACGTTTTTGCGTCATTTTTGTGACATTTTTACATGATTCCGCAGTATGACGTTTTTGTGACATTTTTGAAATCATTCCGCGGTATGAAGTTTTATTGACATTTTGGACCTCATACCGCGGTATGACGTTTTTGTGACTTTTGAGACGTTTTTGACCTCATACCGCGGTGTGACGTTTTTGTCACATTTTTGACCTCATACCGCGGTATAACGTTTTTGTGAAATTTTTGACCTCATTCCGTGGTATGAAATTTTTGTGACATTTTTGACCTCATCCCGCGTTATTACGTTTTTGTGACATTTTTGACACCATACTGCGGTATGAAATTTTTGTGACATTTTTCACATCATTCCGCGGTGTGACGTTTTTCTGACATTTTTGACCTAATATCGCGGCATCACGTTTTTGAGACATTTTTGACCTTTTTGTGACATTTTTGACATCATCCCGTGGTGTGACATTTTTGTGACATTTTTTACATGATTCCGCGGTATGACGTTTTTGAGCATTTTTGATCTTTTATGACATGACATTTTTGTGACATTTTTGTGACACTTTTACATGATTCCGCGGTATGACGTTTTTGTGACATTTTTGATTCATACGCGGCATGACGTTTTTGTGACATTTTTGACATCATTCCGCGGTAAGACATTATTGTGACATTTTTGACCTCATACCGTGTATGACGTTTTTGTGACATTTTGACGTTTTTGTGACACTTTTGACATCATTCCGCGGTAAGACATTATTGTGACATTTTTGACCTCATACCGTGGTATGACGTTTTTGTGACATTTTTGACATTTTTGTGACATTTTTGACCTCATTCTGCGGAATGACGTATTTGCGACATTTTTGACCTCATACCGTGGTATAACGTTTTTGTGACATTTTTGACCTTTTTTGACATTTTTTACATGATTCCGCGGTCTGACGTTTTTGTGACATTTTTGACCTCATACCGTGGTATGAAATTTTTGTGACTTTTGTGACGTTTTTGACCTCATACCGCGGTATGACGTTTTTGTGACATTTTTGACCTCATAACGTGGTATAACGTTTTTGTGACATTTTTGACCTTTTTTGACATTTTTTACATGATTCCTCGGTATGACGTTTTTGTGACATTTTTGACCTCATACCGCGGAATGACGTTTTTGTGACATTTTTGACCTAATCCCGCGGTATAACGTTTTTGTGACATTTTTGACCTCATACCGCGGTATGGCGTTTTCGTGACGTTTTTGAACTCATACCGCGTTATGACGTTTTTGCGACATTTTTGACCTCATACCGCGGTTTGACGTTTTTGTGACATTTGTGACGTTTTTGACCCCATACCGCTGTATGATGTTTTTTTGACGTTTTTGACCTCATACCGCGAAATGCCGTTTCTGTGACATTTTTTACCTCATACCGCGGTATGACATTTTTGAGACATTTTTGACCTTTTTGGAACATTTTTGACATCATCCCGCCGTATGAAGTTTTTTTGGCATTTTTGACCTCATACCGCGGTATGACGTTTTTGTGACTTTTGTGACGTTTTTGACCTCATATCGCAGAATGATGTTTTTGTGACATTTTTGACCTTTTTGTGACATTTTTGACATGATTCCGCGGGATGACGTTTTTGTGACACTTTTTACCTCATACCGCTGTATGACGTTTTTGTGACTTTTTCTACCTCATACCGCGATATGACATTTTTGAGACATTTTTGATGTTTTTATGACATTTTTGACATTATCCTGCGGTATGACGTTTTTGTGACATTTTTATGACATTTTTTACATGATTCCGCGGTATGACGTTTTTGTGACATTTTTCACCTCATGGCGTTTTTGTGACATTTTTGACATCATCCCGCGGTATGACGTTTTTGTGACATTTTTGACATCATTCCGCGGTATGACGTTTTTGTGACATTTTGGACCTCATACAGCGGTATGACGTTTTTGCGACATTTTTGACCTCATACAGCGGTATGACGTTTTTTTGACATTTTTGACCTCATCCCGCGGTATGACGTTTTTGTGACATTTTTGACCTCATACAGTGGTATGAAATTTTTGTGACTTTTGTGACGTTTTTTACCTCATACCGCGGTATGACGTTTTTGTGACATTTTTGACCTCATACCGTGGTTTAACGTTTTTGTGACATTTTTGACCTTTTTTGACATTTTTTACATTATTTCGCGGTATGACTTTTCTGTGAAATTTTTGACATCATTCCGCGGTATGAAGTTTTTGTGACATTTTTGACCTTTTTGTGACATTTTTGCCATGATTCTGCGGTATGACGTTTTTGTGAAACTTTTTACCTCATACCGCGGTATGACGTTTTTGTGACATTTTTCACCTCATACAGCGGTATGACGTTTTGTGACATTTTTGACCTTTTTGTGACATTTTTGACCTCATTCCGCGGAATGACGTATTTGCGACATTTTTGACCTCATACCGTGGTATAACGTTTTTGTGACATTTTTGACCTTTTTTGACATTTTTTACATGATTCCGCGGTATGACGTTTTTGTGACATTTTTGACCTCATACCGCGGTATGACGTTTTTGTGACATTTTTGACCTCATACCGCGGTATGACTTTTCTGTGACATTTTTGACATCATTCCGCGGTATGACGTTTTTGTGACATTTTTGACCTCATCCCGCGGTATAACGTTTTTCTGACATTTTTGACCTCATACCGCGTTATGACGTTTTCGTGACATTTTTGACCTCATACCGCGTTATGACGTTTTTGTGACATTTTTGACCTTTTTTTGACATTTTTTTACATGATTCCACTGTATGACGTTTTTGTGACATTTTTGAAATCATTCCGCGGTATGAAGTTTTTGTGACATTTTGGACCTCATACAGCGGTATTACGTTTTTGTGACATTTTTGACCTTTTTGTGACATTTTTCACCTCATACAGCGGTATGACGTTTTTGTGACATTTTTGACCTTTTTGTGACATTTTTGACCTCATTCCGCGGAATGACGTATTTGCGACATTTTTGACCTCATACCGTGGTATAACGTTTTTGTGACATTTTTGACCTTTTTTGACATTTTTTACATGATTCCGCGGTATGACGTTTTTGTGACATTTTTGACCTTTTTTTGACATTTTTTTACATGATTCCGCTGTATGACGTTTTTGTGACATTTTTGAAATCATTCCGCGGTATGAAGTTTTTGTGACATTTTGGACCTCATACAGCGGTATTACGTTTTTGTGACATTTTTGACCTTTTTGTGACATTTTTGACCTCATACCGCGGTATGACGTATTTGTGACATTTTTGACCTCATCCGGCGATATGAAATTTTTGTGACATTTTTTAAATCATCCCGCGGTATGACGTCTTTGCGACATTTTTGACCTTTTTTGTGCAATTTTCGACATCATTCCGCGGTATGACGTTTTTGTGACATTCTCGACATCATTCCGCAGTATGACGTTTTTGTGACATTTCTGAACTTATACCGCGGTATGACGTATTTGAGACATTTTTGACCTCAACATGCCGTATGACCTTTTTGTGACATTTTTGACTTCATACTGCGGTATGACGTTTCTGTAGCGTTTTTGTCAAATTTTTGACATCATTCTGCGGTATGACGTTTTTTGACATTTTTGAATTTTTTGTGACATTTTTGACCTCATCCTGCGGTATGACATTATTGTGACATTTTTGACCGCATTCCGCGGTATGAAATTTTAGTGACATTTTCGACCTCATCCACCGTTATGACATCTTTGTGATATTTTTGACATCATTCCCCGGAATGACGTTTTTGTGACATCTTCGACCTCATCCGGCGATATGAAATTTTTGTGAGATTTTTGACATCATTCCGCGGTAATACGTTTTTGTGACATTTTTTACTTTTTTGTGACTTTTTTGACCTCATCCCGGGGTATTACATTTTTGACCTCATACTTCGTTATTAAATTTTTGAGAAATTTTTGACATCATCCGGCGGATCTCGTTTTTATTACATGTTTGACATCATTCCGCGGTATGACGTTTTTGTGACATTTTTGTGACATTTTCGACCTCATCCCGCGGTATGACGTTTTTGAGACATTTTTGCCCTCATCCCGCGATGTGACGTTTTTGTGACATTTTTGCCCTCATCCCGCGATGTGACGTTTTTGTGACATTTTTGACATGATTCCGCGGTATGACGTTTTTGTGACATTTTTTACATCAATCCGTGGTATGCTGTTTTTGTGACATTTTTGACCTTTTTTATGACATTTTTTACATTATCCCGCCATATGACGTTTTTGTGACATTTTTGACATCATCCCGCGGTCTGACGTTTTTGTGACATTTTTGACATGATTCCGCGGTATGACGTTTTTGTGACATTTTTGACATCGTTCCACGGTATGATATTTTTGTGACATTTTTGACATCATACCGTGGTATGCCGTTTTTGTGACATTTTTGACCTTTTTTATGACATTTTTTACATTATCCCGCCATATGACGTTTTTGTGACATTTTTGACTTCATACTGCTGTATGAAATTTTGTGACTTTTGTGACGTTTTTGACCCCATACCGCGGTATGATGTTTTTGTGACGTTTTTGACCTCATACCGCGAAATGACGTTTTTGTGACATTTTTGACCTCATACCGCGTTATGACGTTTTTGTGACATTTTTGACGTCATTCCGCGGTATGACATTTTTGAGACATTTTTGGTCTTTTTATGACATTTTTGACATTATCCCGCGGTATGACGTTATTGTGACATTTTTGTGACATTTTTTACATGATTCCGCGGTATGACGTTTTTGTGACATTTTTGACATCATCCCGCGGTATGACGTTTTTGTGACATTTTTGACATCATTCCGCGGTATGACGTTTTTGTGACATTTTTGACCTCATACAGCGGTATGACGTTTTTGAGACATTTTTGATCTTTTTATGACATTTTTGACATGATCCCGCGGTATGACGTTTTTGTGACATTTTTGTGACATTTTTTACATGATTCCGCGGTATGACGTTTTTGTGACATTTTTTAAATCATTCCGCGGTATGAAGTTTTTGTGACATTTTGGACCTCATACCGCGGTATGACGTTTTTGTGACTTTTGAGACGTTTTTGACCTCATACCGCGGTATGACGTTTTTGTGACATTTTTGACCTCATACCGCGGTATAACGTTTTTGTGACATTTTTGACCTCATTCCGTGGTATGAAATTTTTGTGACATTTTTGACCTCATCCCGCGTTATTACGTTTTTGTGACATTTTTGACACCATACTGCGGTATGAATTTTTTGTGAAATTTTTTACCTCATACCGCGGTGTGACGTTTTTCTGACATTTTTGACCTCATATTGCGGTATGACGTTTTTGTGACATTTTTTACCTCATACCGCGGTATGACGTTTTTGTGACTTTTGTGACGATTTTGACCTCATACCGCGGTATGACGTTTTTGTGACATTTTTGACCTCATACCGCGGTATAACGTTTTTGTGACATTTTTGACCTTTTTGTGACTTTTTTTACATGATTCCGTGGCATGACGTTTTTGTGACATTTTTGACCTTATACCGCGGTATGACTTTTGTGACATTTTTGACATGATTCCGCGGTATGACGTTTTTGTGAAATTTTTGACATCATCCTGCGGAATGACTTTTTTGTGAAATTTTTGACATCATTCCGCGGTATGAGGTTTTTGTGACATTTTTGACCTCATCCCGCGGTATAACGTTTTTGTGACATTTTTGACCTCATACCG
Organism: Dascyllus trimaculatus; assembly: GCA_024666655.1. Taxonomy (NCBI): domain Eukaryota; kingdom Metazoa; phylum Chordata; class Actinopteri; family Pomacentridae; genus Dascyllus; species Dascyllus trimaculatus. Next base: position 23,171 of record JAMOIN010001750.1, on the reverse strand, counting down.
CGGGATGAAATTTTTGTGATATTTTTGACATCATCCCACGGTATGACGTTTTTGTGACATTTTTGACAACATTCCGCGGCATGACGTTTTTGTGACATTTTTGACCTTTTCGTGACATTTTTGCCATGATTCCACGGGATGACGTTTTTGTGACATTTTTGACTTCATACCGCGTTATGACGTTTTTGAGACATTTTTGATCTTTTTATGACGTTTTTGACATGATCCTGCGGTATGACATCTTTGTGACATTTTTGTGACATTTTTTACATGATTCCGCGGTATGACGTTTTTGTGACATTTTTGAAATCATCCCGCGGTATGACGTTTTTGTGACATTTTTTACATCATTCCGCGGTATGACGTTTTTGTGACATTTTTGACCTCATACCGCGGTATGACTTTTCTGTGAAATTTTTGACATCATTCCGCGGTATGACGTTTTTGTGACATTTTTGACCTAATCCCGCGGTATATCGTTTTTGTGACATTTTTGACCTCATACCGCGGTATGACGTTTTCGTGACGTTTTTGAACTCATGCCGCGTTATGACGTTTTTGCGACATTTTTGACCTCATACCGCGGTATGACGTTTTGTGACTTTTGTGACGTTTTTGACCCCATACCGCGGTATAACGTTTTTGTGAAATTTTTGACCTTTTTGGAACATTTTTGACATCATCCTGCCTAATGACGTTTTTGTGACATTTTTGACCTCATACCGCGTTATGACGTTTTTGTGACTTTTGTGACGTTTTTGACCTCATATCGCAGGATGACGTTTTTGTGACATTTTTGACCTTGTTGTGACATTTTTGACATGATTCCGCGGGATGACGTTTTTGTGACACTTTTTACCTCATACCGCGGTATGACGTTTTTGTGACATTTTTGACCTCATACCGCGGTATGACATTTTTGAGACATTTTTGATCTTTTTGTGACATTTTTGACATTATCCCGCGGTATGACGTTATTGTGACATTTTTGTGACATTTTTTACATGATTCCGCGGTATGACGTTTTTGTGACATTTTTGACATCATCCCGCGGTATGACGTTTTTGTGACATTTTTGACATCATTCCGCGGTATGACGTTTTTGTGACATTTTGGACCTCAAACAGCGGTATGACGTCTTTGTGACATTTTTGACATCATTCCCCGGTATGACGTTTTTGTGACATTTTTGACATCATACCGTGTTATGCCGTTTTTGTGACATTTTTTACCTTTTTTATGACATTTTTTACATTATGCCGCCATATGACGTTTTTGTGACATTTTTGACCTCATCCCGCGGTCTGACGTTTTTGTGACATTTTTGACATTATTCCGCGATATGACGGCAAGAGACATATTTGAACTTTTTGTTACCTTTTTGACACATTTTTGACCTTTTTTGATATTGTTGACATGATTCCGCGGTATGACGTTTTTCTGACATTTTTGACCACTTCCCGAGGGATGACTTTTTTGTGAAATTTTTGACATCATTCCGCGGTATGACGTTTTTGTGACATTTTTGACCTCATATCCCGGTATGAATTTTTTGTGACATATATGACATCATCCAGCGGTATGACGTTTTTGTGACATTTTTGACATCATCCAGCGGTATGACGTTTTTGTGACATTTTTGACATCATCCCGCGGTATGACGTTTTTGAGGCATTTTTGACATCATCCTGCGGTATGACGTTTTTGTGACATTTTTGACCACATACTGTGGTATAACGTTTTTGTGAAATTTTTGACCTCCTCCCGCGGTATGACCTTTTTCTGAGATTATTGACCTCATACCGTGGTATGACGTTTTTGTGACATTTTTGACCTCATATGACGTTTTTGTGACAATTTTGACGTCATCCCGCGGCATGACGTTTTTGTGACATTTTTGACCCCATCCCGCGCTATGACATTTTTGTGACATTTTTGACCTCATCCCGCAGTATGACTTTTTCGTCACATTTTTGACTTCTTACGGCGGTATGACTTTTTTGTGACATTTTTGTAATCATCCCGCGGTATGACTTTTTTGTGAAATTTTTGACCCAAACCCGCGGTATGAAAGTTATGTGACATTTTTGACCTAATACCGCGGTATAACGTTTTATTGACATTTTTGACATTTGTGTGACATTTTTGACCTCATAACGCGGTATGACCTTTTTCTGAGATTTTTTACCTCATTCCGTGGTATGACGTTTTCGTGACATTTTCTTTTCGATACATTTTTGACCTCATATCGCGGTATGACCTTTTTGTGACATTTTTGACCTTTTTGTGACATTTTTGCCATGATTCCGCGGTATGACGTTTTTGTGACACTTTTTACCTAATCCCGCGGTATAACGTTTTTGTGACATTTTTGACCTCATACCGCGGTATGACGTTTTCGTGACGTTTTTGAACTCATACCGCGTTATGACGTTTTTGCGACATTTTTGACCTCATACCGCGGTTTGACGTTTTTGTGACATTTGTGACGTTTTTGACCCCATACCGCGGTATGATGTTTTTTTGACGTTTTTGACCTCATACCGCGAAATGCCGTTTCTGTGACATTTTTGACCTCATACCGCGGTATGACATTTTTGAGACATTTTTGACCTTTTTGGAACATTTTTGACATCATCCCGCCGTATGAAGTTTTTTTGGCATTTTTGACCTCATACCGCGGTATGACGTTTTTGTGACTTTTGTGACGTTTTTGACCTCATATCGCAGTATGATGTTTTTGTGACATTTTTGACCTCATACCGCGGTATGACGTTTTTGTGACTTTTTCTACCTCAGACCGCGGTATGACATTTTTGAGACATTTTTGATCTTTTTATGACATTTTTGACATTATCCTGCGGAATGACGTTTTTGTGACATTTTTGTGACATTTTTTACATGATTCCGCGGTATGACGTTTTTGTGACATTTTTCACCTCATGGCGTTTTTGTGACATTTTTGACATCATCCCGCGGTATGACGTTTTTGTGACATTTTTGACATCATTCCGCGGTATGACGTTTTTGTGACATTTTGGACCTCATACAGCGGTATGACATTTTTGCGACATTTTTGACCTCATACCGCGGTATGACGTTTTTTTGATATTTTTGACCTCATACCCCGGTATGACGTTTTTGCATCATTTTTGAACTTTTTATGACGTTTTTGTGACATTTTTGACCTCATACCAAGGTATGACGTTTTTGTGACGTTTGTGATGTTTTTGACCTCATACATCGGTATGACTTTTTTGTGACATTTTTGACCTCATACAGCGGTATGACGTTTTTGTGACATTTTTGACCTTTTTGTGACATTTTTGACCTCATTCCGCGGAGTGACGTATTTGCGACATTTTTGACCTCATACCGTGGTATAACGTTTTTGTGACATTTTTGACTTCATACCGCGGTATGACTTTTCTGTGAAATTTTTGACATCATTCCGCGGTATGACGTTTTTGTGACATTTTTGACCTCATCCCGCGGTATAACGTTTTTGTGACATTTTTGACCTCATACCGCGGTATGACGTTTTCGTGACGTTTTTGAACTCATACCGCGTTTTGACGTTTTTGCGACATTTTTGACCCCATACCGCGTATGACGTTTTGTGACTTTTGTGACGTTTTTGACCCCATACCGCGGTATGATGTTTTTGTGACGTTTTTGACACCATACTGCGGTATGAAATTTTTGTGTCATTTTTCACATCATCCCGCGGTGTGACGTTTTTCTGACATTTTTGACCTAATATCGCGGCATCACGTTTTTGAGACATTTTTGACCTTTTTGTGACATTTTTGACATCATCCCGTGGTGTGACGTTTTTGAGGCATTTTTGACTTCATACCGCGGTATGACGTTTTTGAGACATTTTTGATCTTTTTATGACATTTTTGACATTTTTGTGCCATTTTTGTGACATTTTTTACATGATTCCGCGGTATGACGTTTTTGTGACATTTTTGACCTCATACCGCGGCATGACGTTTTTGTGACATTTTTGACATCATTCCGCGGTAAGACATTATTGTGACATTTTTGACCTCATACCGTGGTATGACGTTTTTGTGACATTTTTGACATTTTTGTGACATTTTGACCTCATTCTGCGGAATGACGTATTTGCGACATTTTTGACCTCATACCGTGGTATAACGTTTTTGTGACATTTTTGACCTTTTTTGACATTTTTTACATGATTCCGCGGTATGACGTTTTTGTGACATTTTTGACCTCATACCGCGGTATGACGTTTTTGTGACATTTTTGACCTCATCCCGCGGTAAAACGTTTTTGTGACATTTTTGACCTCATACCGCGGTATGAAGTTTTCGTGACGTTTTTGACCTCATACCGCGTTATGACGTTTTTGTGACATTTTTGACCTTTTTGTGACATTTTTACATGATTCCGCTGTATGACGTTTTTGTGACATTTTTGACCTCATACCGCGGTTTGATGTTTTTGTGACTTTTGTGACGTTTTTGACCTCATACCGCGGTATGACGTTTTTGTGAAATTTTTGACCTTTCTGTGAAATTTTTGACATGATTCCGCGGTATGAGGTTTTTGTGACACTTTTTACCTCATACCGCGGTATGACGTTTTTGTGACATTTTTGACCTCATACCGCGGTATGACGTTTTTGTGACATTTTTGACTTCATACCGCGGTATGACTTTTCTGTGAAATTTTTGACATCATTCCGCGGTATGACGTTTTTGTGACATTTTTGACCTCATCCCGCGGTATAACGTTTTTGTGACATTTTTGACCTCATACCGCGGTATGACGTTTTCGTGACGTTTTTGAACTCATACCGCGTTTTGACGTTTTTGCGACATTTTTGACCCCATACCGCGTATGACGTTTTGTGACTTTTGTGACGTTTTTGACCCCATACCGCGGTATGATGTTTTTGTGACGTTTTTGACCTCATACCGCGAAATGACGTTTTTGTGACATTTTTGACCTCATACCGCGGTATAATGTTTTTGTGAAATTTTTGACCTTTTTGGAACATTTTTGACATCATCCTGCCTAATGACGTTTTTGTGACATTTTTGACCTCATACCGCGTTATGACGTTTTTGTGACTTTTGTGACGTTTTTGACCTCATATCGCAGGATGACGTTTTTGTGACATTTTTGACCGTTTTGTGACATTTTTTACATTATCCCGCCATATGACGTTTTTGTGACATTTTTGACATAATCCCGCGGTATCATGTTTTTGTGACATTTTGGACCTCATACAGCGGTATGACGTTTTTGTGACATTTTTGACCTTTTTGTGACATTTTTTACCTCATACCGCGGAATGACGTATTTGCGACATTTTTGACCTCATACCGCGGTATGACGTTTTTGTGACTTTTGTGACGTTTTTGACCTCATACCGCGGTATGACGTTTTTGTGACATTTTCAACCTCATACCGCGGTATGACGTTTTTGTGACATTTTTGACCTCATACCGTGGTATAACGTTTTTGTGACATTTTTGACCTTTTTTGACATTTTTTACATGATTCCGCGGTATGACGTTTTTGTGACATTTTTGACCTCATACCGCGGTATGACGTTTTTGTGACATTTTTGACATCATACCGCGGTATGACGTTTTTGTGACATTTTTGACCTCATACCGCGGTATGACTTTTCTGTGAAATTTTTGACATTATCCCGCGGTATAACGTTTTTGTGACATTTTTTACATGATTCCGTGGCATGACGTTTTTGTGACATTTTTGACATAATTCCGCGGCATGACGTTTTTGTGACACTTTTTACCTCATACCGCGGTATGACGTTTTTGTGACATTTTTGACCTCATACCGCGGTATGACATTTTTGAGACATTTTTGATCTTTTTATGACATTTTTGACAATATCCCGCGGAATGACGTTATTGTGACATTTTTGTGACATTTTTTACATGATTCCGCGGTATGACGTTTTTGTGACATTTTTGACATCATCCCGCGGTATGACGTTTTTGTGACATTTTGGACCTCAAACAGCGGTATGACTTTTTTCAGACATTTTTGATCTTTTTATGACATTTTTGACATGATCCCGCGGTATGACGTTTTTGTGTCATTTTTGTGACATTTTTTACATGATTCCGCAGTATGACGTTTTTGTGACATTTTTGAAATCATTCCGCGGTATGAAGTTTTATTGACATTTTGGACCTCATACTATGACGTTTTTGTGACTTTTGAGACGTTTTTGACCTCATACCGCGGTATGACGTTTTTGTGACATTTTTGACCTCATACCGCGGTATAACGTTTTTGTGAAATTTTTGACCTCATTCCGTGGTATGAAATTTTTGTGACATTTTTGACCTCATCCCGCGTTATTACGTTTTTGTGACATTATTGACACCATACTGCGGTATGAACTTTTTGTGTTACATTTTTCACATCATCCCGCGGTGTGACGTTTTTCTGACATTTTTGACCTCATATCGCGGCATCACGTTTTTGAGACATTTTTGACCTTTTTGTGACATTTTTGACATCATCCCGTGGTGTGACGTTTTTGAGGCATTTTTGACTTCATACCGCGGTATGACGTTTTTGAGACATTTTTGATCTTTTTATGACATTTTTGACATTTTTGTGACATTTTTTTGACATTTTTTACATGATTCCGCGGTATGACATTTTTGTGACATTTTTGACCTCATATCGCGGCATGACGTTTTTGTGACATTTTTGACATCATTCCGCGGTAAGACATTATTGTGACATTTTTGACCTCATACCGCGGCATGACGTTTTTGTGACATTTTTGACCTCATACTGCGGTATGACGTTTTTGTGACATTTTTGACCTCATACCGCGGTAAAACGTTTTTGTGACATTTTTGACCTCATACCGCGGTATGACGTTTTCGTGACGTTTTTGACCTCATACCGCGTTATGACGTTTTTGTGACATTTTTGACCTTTTTGTGACATTTTTACATGATTCCGCTGTATGACGTTTTTGTGACATTTTTGACCTCATACCGCAGCATGACGTTTTTGTGAATTTTTTGACATCATCCCGCGGTATGACGTTTTTGTGACATTTTTGACATAATTCCGCGGTATGACGTTTTTGTGACATCTTTGACCTTTTTTGACATTTTTTACATGATTCCGCGGTATGACGTTTTTGTGACATTTTTGACATCATCCCGCGGTATGCAATTTTGTGACATTTTTGACATCATTCCGCGGTATGACGTTTTTGTGACATTTTGGACCTCAAACAGCGGTATGACGTTTTTGAGACATTTTTGATCTTTTTATGACATTTTTGACATGATCCCGCGGTATGACGTTTTTGCGTCATTTTTGTGACATTTTTACATGATTCCGCAGTATGACGTTTTTGTGACATTTTTGAAATCATTCCGCGGTATGAAGTTTTATTGACATTTTGGACCTCATACCGCGGTATGACGTTTTTGTGACTTTTGAGACGTTTTTGACCTCATACCGCGGTGTGACGTTTTTGTCACATTTTTGACCTCATACCGCGGTATAACGTTTTTGTGAAATTTTTGACCTCATTCCGTGGTATGAAATTTTTGTGACATTTTTGACCTCATCCCGCGTTATTATGTTTTTGTGACATTTTTGACACCATACTGCGGTATGAAATTTTTGTGACATTGTTGACATCATCCCGCGGTGTGACGTTTTTGTGAAATTTTTGACCTCATATCGCGGCATCACGTTTTTGAGACATTTTTGACCTTTTTGTGACATTTTTGACATCATCCCGTGGTGTGACGTCTTTGAGGCATTTTTGACCTCATCCCGCGGTATGACGTTTTTGTGACATCCTTGACCTCATACTGCGGTATGACGTTTTTGTGACATTTTTGACCTCATACCGCGGTATGACGTTTTTGTGACTTTTATTACGTTTTTGACCTCATACCGCGGTATGACGTTTTTGTGACATTTTTGACCTCATACCGCGGTATAACGTTTTTGTGACATTTTTGACCTTTTTGTGACATTTTTTACATGATTCCGTGGCATGACGTTTTTGTGACATTTTTGACATCATCCCGCGGAATGACTTTTTTGTGAAATTTTTGACATCATGCCACGGTATGACGTTTTTGTGACATTTTTGACAACATTCCGCGGCATGACGTTTTTTGACATTTTTGACGTCACACCGCGGTATGACGTTTTTGTGACATTTTATACTTTTTTGTGACATTTTTGACCTCATAACGTGGTATGAAGTTTTTGTGACATTTTTGACATTATCCCGCCGTATGACGTTTTTGTGACATTTTTGACCTCATCCCGCTGTATGACGTTTTTGTGACATTTTTGACCTCATACCGCGGTATGACGTTTTTGCGACATTGTTGTGACATTTTTGACCTTTTTGTGATATTTTTGACATGATTCCGCGGTATGACGTTTTTTTGACATTTTTGACCTCATACCGCGGTATGACGTTTTTGCGACATTGTTGACCTTTTTTTGACATTTTTGACCTCATACCGCGGTATCACGTTTTTGAGACAGTTTTGACCTTTTTGTGACATTTTTGACATCATCCCGCGGAATGACGTTTTTGAGACATTTTTGACCTCATAAAATTTCATCGTATGACGTTTTCGTGACGTTTTTGACCTCATCCCGCGGTATGACGTTTTTGTGACATTTTTGACATCATACTGTGGTATGACGTTTTTGTGACATTTTTGACCTTTTTGTGACATTTTTGACATCATCCCGCGGTATGACGTTTTTGAGACATTTTTGACCTCATAAAATGTCATCGTATGACGTTTTCGTGACGTTTTTGACCTCATGCCATGGTATGACGTTTTTGTGACATTTTTGACATAATTCCGCGGTATTACGTTTTTGTGACATTTTTGACATCATACCGAGGTATCAAATTTTTGAGACATTTTTGGCCTTTTTGTGACATTTTTGACATTATCCCGCCGTATGACGTTTTTGTGACATTTTTGACCTTATCCCGCTGTATGACGTTTTTGTGACATTTTTGACCTCATACCGCGGTATAACGTCTTTGTGACATTTTTGACCTTTTTGTGATATTTTTGACATGATTCCGCGGTATGACATTTTTTTGACGTTTTTGACCTCATCCCGCGGTATGACGTTTTTGTGACATTTTTGACATCATACCATGGAATGACGTTTTTGTGTCCTTTTTGACCTTTTTGTGACATTTTTGACATCATCCCGCGGTATGACGTTTTTGAGACATTTTTGACCTCATAAAATGTCATCGTATGACGTTTTCGTGACGTTTTTGACCTCATGCCGTGGTATGACGTTTTTGTGACATTTTTGACATCATTCCGCGGTATGACGTTTTTGTGACATTTTTGACATCATACCGCGGTATCAAATTTTTGAGACATTTTTGGCCTTTTTGTGAAATTTTTGACATCATCCCGCGGCATCACGTTTTTGTGACATTTTTGACCTTTTTGTGACCTTTTTTACCTCATGCCACGTTATGACTTTTATGTGACATTTTTGACCTTTTTGTGACGTTTTTGACCTCAGTCTGCGGTATCACGTTTTTGAGACATTTTTGACCTTTTTGTGACATTTTTGACATCGTCCCGCGGTGTGACGTTCTCCAGGTATTTTTGACCTCATCCCTGGCGGTATGATGTTTTTGCGACATTTTTGACCTTTTTGTGACATTTTTCACATCATACTGCGGTATAACGTTTTTGTGAAATTTTTGACCTCATCCCGCGGTATGACATTTATCTGAGATTTTTGACCTCATACGTATGACGTTTTTGCAACATTTTTTTCCTCATATGACGTTTTTTTGACATTTTTGACCTCATACCGCGTTATGACGTTTTTGTGACATTTTTGACATCATACCGGGATATGACTTTTATATGATATTTTAAATCTTTTTGTGACATTTTTTACCTTTTTGTGACATTTTTGACATCATACCGCGGTATAACGTTTTTGTGACATTGTTGACCTCATCCCGCGGTATGACGTTTTTGTGGCATTTTTGACCTTACACCACGGTTTGACGTTTTTGTGACATTTTTGACCTTTTTGTGACATTTTTGACTTCATCCTGCGGAATGACGTTTTTGTGACATTTCTGAGATCATCTGGCGGCATGACGTTTTTTTGACATTTTTGACATGATGTTTTTGTGACATTTTTGACCTAGCCCGGCGGTATGACTTTTTTGTGACATTTTTGACCTCATCCCGCAGTATGACGTTTTTGTGACATTTCTGAACTTATAACGCGGTATGACGTATTTGAGACATTTTTGACCTCAACCTGCCGTATTACCTTTTTGTGACATCTTTGACCTCACACCGCGGTATGACGTTTTTGTAACGTTTTTGTCAAATTTTTGACATCATTCTGCGGTATGACGTTTTGTGACATTTTTGAATTTTTTGTGACATTTTTGACCTCATCCCGCGTTATGACATTATTGTGACATTTTTGACCGCATTCCGCAGTATGAAATTTTAGTGACATTTTCGACCTCATCCACCGTTATGACATCTTTGTGATATTTTTGACATCATTCCCCGGTATGACGTTTTTGAGACATTTTTGACCTTTTTGTGACATTTTTGACATTATCCCGCAGTATGACGTTTTTGTGACATTTTTGAGCTCATCCCGTGGTATGACGTTTTTGAGACATTTTTGACCTTTTTGTGATATTTTTGACATCATCCCGCGGTATGACGTGTTTGAGACATTTTTGACATCATATGACTTTTTTGTAATATTTTTGATCTTTTTGTGACATTTTTGACCTTTTTGTGACATGTTTGACCTCATACCACTGTGGAACGTTTTTGTGACATTTTTGACGTTTTTGTGACATTTTTGATCTCACCCGGCGGTATGACTTTTTTGTGACATTTTTGACCTCAACTCGTGGCATGACATTTTTGTGACATTTTTGACCTCATACCACGGTATAACGTTTTTGCGACATTTTTGACCTTTTTGTGACATTTTTGACATTATTCCGCGGTATGACATTTTTGTGACATTTTTGACCTCATCCCGCGGTATTACATCTTTGTGACATTTTTTAAATCATCCCGCGGTATGACGTCTTTGCGACATTTTTGACCTTTTTGTGCAATTTTCGACATCATTCCGCGGTATGACGTTTTTGTGACATTCTCGACATCATTCCGCAGTATGACGTTTTTGTGACATTTCTGAACTTATACCGCGGTATGACGTATTTGAGACATTTTTGACCTCAACCTGCCGTATGACATTTTTGTGACATTTTTGACCTCATACCGCGGCATGACGTTTTTGTAACGTTTTTGTCAAGTTTTTGACATCATTCTGCGGTATGACATTTTGTGACATTTTTGAATTTTTTGTGACATTTTTGACCTCATCCCGCGGTATGACGTTTTTGTGACTTTTGTGACGTTTTTGACCTCATACCGCGGTATGACGTTTTTGTGACATTTTTGACATCATACCGCGGTATGACGTTTTTGTGACATTTTTGACCTCATTCCGTGGTATGACGTTTTTGTGACATTTTATACTTTTTTGTGACATTTTTGACCTCATAACGTGGTATGAAGTTTTTGTGACATTTTTGACATTATCCCGCCGTATGACGTTTTTGTGACATTTTTGACCTCATACCGCGGTATGACGTTTTTGTGACATTTTTGACATCATACCGCGGTATCAAATTTTTGAGACATTTTTGGCCTTTTTGTGACATTTTTGACATCATCCCGCGGTATGACGTTTTTGTGACATTTTTGACCTCATCCCGCGGCATCACGTTTTTGTGACATTTTCTACCTTTTTGTGACCTTTTTTACCTCATGCCACGTTATGACTTTTATGTGACATTTTTGACCTTTTTGTGACGTTTTTGACCTCAGTCTGCGGTATCACGTTTTTGAGACATTTTTGACCTTTTTGTGACATTTTTGACATCGTCCCGCGGTGTGACGTTTTCCAGGCATTTTTGACCTCATCCCGCGCGGTATGATGTTTTTGCGACATTTTTGACCTTTTTGTGACATTTTTTACCTCATACTGCGGTATAACGTTTTTGTGAAATTTTTGACCTCATCCGGCGGTATCACCTTTTTCTGAGATTTTTGACCTCATTCCGCCGTATGACGTTTTTGTGACATTTTGGACCTCATACAGCGGTATGACGTTTTTGCGACATTTTTGACCTCATACCGTGGTATGAAATTTTTGTGACTTTTGTGACGTTTTTGACCTCATACCGCGGTATGACGTTTTTGTGACATTTTTGACCTCATACCGTGGTATGAAATTTTTGTGACATCGTTGACATCATCCCGCCGCATGACGTTTTTGTGACGTTTTTGACCTCATTCCGCGATGACGTTTTTGTGAAAGTTTTGACCTTTTTGGAACATTTTGACATCATCCCGCCGTATGACGTTTATGTGACATTTTTGACCTTTTTGTGACGTTTTTGACATGATTCCGCGGGATGACATTTTTGAGACATTTTTGATCTTTTTATGACATTTTTGACATGATCCCGTGGTATGACGTTTTTGTGACGTGTTCGTGACATTTTTTACATGATTCCGCGGTATGACGTCTTTGTGACATTTTTGACATCATCCCGCGGTATGACGTGTTTTTGACATTTTTGACATCATTCCGCGGTATGACGTTTTTGTGACATTTTGGACCTCATTCAGCAGTATGAAGTTTTTGCGACATTTTTGACCTCATACCGCGGTATGACGTTTTTGTGACATTTTTGACCTCATCCCGCGGTATGACGTTTCTGTGACATTTTTGACCTCATACCGCGGTATGACGTTTTTGTGACATTTTTGACCTTATACCGCGGTATGAAGTTTTTGAGACATTTTTGATCTTTTTACGAGATTTTTGACATGATCCCGCGGTATGACGTTTTTGTGACATTTTTGTGACATTTTTTACATGATTCCGCGGTATGACGTTTTCGTGACATTTTTTACCTCAGACTGCGGTATGACGTTTTTGTGACATTTTTGACATCATCCCGCGGTATGACGTTTTTGTGACATTTTTGTGACATTTTTTACATGATTCCGCGGTATGACGTTTTGGTGACATTTTTGACCTCATACCGCGGGATGACGTTTTTGTGACATTTTTGACATCATCCCGCGGTATGACGTTTTTGTGACATTTTGGACCTCATACAGCAGTATGACGTTTTTGTGACATTTTTGACCTTTGTATGACATTTTTGACCTCATATCGCGGAATGACGTATTTGCGACATTTTTGACCTTTTTTGAAATTTTTTACATGATTCCGCGGTATGACGTTTTTGTGACATTTTTGACCTCATACCGCGGTATTAGTTTTTTTGAAATTTTTGACCTCATGCCGCGGTATGACTTTTCTGTGAAATTTTTGACATCATACCGCGGTATGACGTTTTCGTGACCTTTTTGACCTCATACCACGGCATGACGTTATTGTGACAATTTTGACGTTTTTGACCTCATACCGCGGTACGACATTTTTGTGACATTTTTGACCTCATACCGCGGTATGACGTTTTTGTGAAATATTTTACCTTTTTGTGACATTTCTGACATCATTTCGCAGCATGACGTTTATGTGACAATTTTGACCTCATACCGCGGTATGACGTTTTTGTGAAATTTTTGACCTCATCACGGTATGACGTTTTTGTGACATTCTTGACCTCATACCGTGGTATGACGTTTTTGTGACATTTTGGACCTCATACAGCAGTATGACGTTTTTGTGACATTTTTGACCTTTGTGTGACATTTTTGACCTCATATCGCGGAATGACGTATTTGCGACATTTTTGACCTTTTTTGAAATTTTTTACATGATTCCGCGGTATGACGTTTTTGTGACATTTTTGACCTCATACCGCGGTATTAGTTTTTGTGAAATTTTTGACCTCATGCCGCGGTATGACTTTTCTGTGAAATTTTTGACATCATCCCGCGGAATGACTTTTTTGTGAAATTTTTGACATCATTCCGCGGTATGAGGTTTTTGCGACATTTTTGATCTCATACCGCGGCATGACGTTATTGTGACTTTTGTGACGTTTTTGACCTCATACTGCGGTACGACATTTTTGTGACATTTTTGACCTTATACCGCGATATGACGTTTTTGTGACATTTTTCACCTTTTTGTGACATTTTTGACATCATTTCGCAGCATGACGTTTATGTGACAATTTTGACCTCATACCGCGGTACGACGTTTTTGTGAAATTTTTGACCTCATCACGGTATGACGTTTTTGTGACATTCTTGACCTCAGACCGTGTCATGAAGTTTTTGTGACAACTTTGACATCATCCCGCCGTATGACGTTTTTGTGACATTTTTGACCTCATACCGCAGTATGACCTTTTTGTGACATTTTGGGCCTTTTTGTGACATTTTTGACAAGATTCCGGATTATGACGTTTTTGTGACACTTCTTACCTCATACCGCGGTATGACGTTTTTGTGACATTTTTGACCTCATACCGCGGTATGACGTTTTTGTGATAATTTTGACTTCATACCACGGTATGACGTTTTTGAGACATTTTTGATCTTTTTATGACATTTTTGACATGATACCGCGGAATGACGTTTTTGTGACATTTTTGTGACATTTTTTACATGATTCCGCGGTATGACGTCTTTGTGACATTTTTGACATCATCCCGCGGTATGACGTTTTTGCGACATTTTTGACCTTTTTGTAACATTTTTGACCTCATACCGCGGAATGACGTATTTGCGACATTTTTGACCTCATACCGCGCGGTATGACGTTTTTGTGACTTTTGTGACGTTTTTGACCTCATACCGCGGTATGACGTTTTTGTGACATTTTTGACCTCATACCGCGGTATGACGTTTTTGTGACATTTTTGACCTCATACCGTGGTATGAAATTTTTGTGACTTTTGTGACGTTTTTGACCTCATACTGCGGTATGACGTTTTTGTGACATTTTTGACCTCATACCGTGGTATAACGTTTTTGTGACATTTTTGACCTTTTTTGACATTTTTTACATGATTCCGCGGTATGACGTTTTTGTGACATTTTTGACCTCATACCTCATTTGACGTTTTTGTGACATTTTTGACCTCATACCGCGGGATGAAGTTTTTGTGACATTTTTGACATCATCCCGCGGAATGACTTTTTTGTGAAATTTGTGACATCATTCCGCGGTATGACGTTTTTGTGACATTTTTGACCTCATACCGTGGTATGAAATTTTTGTGACTTTTGTGACGTTTTTGACCTCATACCGCGGTATGACGTTTTTGTGACATTTTTGACCTCATACCGTGGTATAACGTTTTTGTGACATTTTTTACCTTTTTTGACATTTTTTACATGATTTCGCGGTATGACGTTTTTGTGACATTTTTGACCTCATACCGTGGTATGAAATTTTTGTGACTTTTGTGACGTTTTTGACCTCATACCGCGGTATGACGTTTTTGTGACATTTTTGACCTTTTTGGAACATTTCTGACATCATCCCGCCGTATGACTTTTTTGTGACATTTTTGACCTGATACCGCGGTATGACGTTTTTGTGACATTTTTGACCTCATGCCGCGGTATAACGTTTTTGTGAACTTTTTGGACCTCATACCGCGGTATGACGTTTTTGTGACATTTTTGACCTTTTTGTGACATTTTTTACATGATTCCGCGGTATGACGTTTTTGTGACATTTTTTACCTTTTTGTGACATTTTTGACATCATCCCGCAGTATGACGTATTTGCGACATTTTTGACCTCATACCGCGCGGTATGACGTTTTTGTGACTTTTGTGACGTTTTTGACCTCATAACGCGGTGTGACGTTTTTTTGACATTTTTGACCTTTTTGGAACATTTTTGACATCATTCCGCCGTATGACGTTTTTGTGACATTTTTGACTTCATACCGTGGTATTAAATTTTTGTGACTTTTGTGACGTTTTTGACCTCATACCGCGGTATGACGTTTTTGTGACATTTTTGACCTCATACCGTGGTATAAAGTTTTTGTGACATTTTTTACCTTTTTTGACATTTTTTACATGATTCCGCGGTATGACGTTTTTGTGACATTTTTGACATCATTCCGTGGTATGACGTTTTTGTGACATTTTTGACATCATACTGCGGAATGAAATTTTTGTGACATTTTTGACAACATTCCGCGGCATGATGTTTTTGTGACAATTTTGACCTCACACCACGGTATGACGTGGTATGACGTGTTTGTGACATTTTTGACATCATACTGCGGGATGAAATTTTTGTGACATTTTTGACAACATTCCGCGGCATGACGTTTTTGTGACAATTTTGACCTCACACCGGGGTATGACGTTTTTGTGACTTTTGTGACGTTTTTGACCTCATACCGCGGGATGATGTTTTTGTGACGTTTTTGACCTCATACCGCGGTATGACGTTTTTGTGACATTTTTGACCTTTTCGGAACATTTTTGACATCATCCCGCTGTATGACTTTTTTGTGACATTTTTGACCTTATACCGCGGTATGACATTTTTGTGAAATTTTTGACCTTTTTGTGACATTTTTTACATCATTCCGCGGTATGACGTTTTTGTGACATTTTTGACCTCATACCGCGGTATGACGCTTTTGTGACATTTTTGACTTCATACCGCGGTATAACGTTTTTGAGACATTTTTGATCTTTTTACGACATTTTTGACATGATCCGGCGGTATGACGTTTTTGTGACTTTTTTGTGACATTTTTTACATTATTCCGCGGTATGATGTTTTTGTGACATTTTTGAAATCATTCCGCGGTATGAAGTTTTTGTGACATTTTGGACCTCATACAGCGGTATGACGTTTTTGTGACATTTTTGACCTTTTTTTGACATTTTTGACCTCATTCCGCGGTATGACGTATTTGCGACATTTTTGACCTCAAACCGCGGTATGACGTTTTTGTGACTTTTGTGACGTTTTTGACCTCATTCCGTGGTATGAAATTTTTGTGACATTTTTGACCTCATCCCGCGTTATTACGTTTTTGTGACATTTTTGACATCATACTGTGGTATGAAATTTTTGTGACATTTTTGACATCATCCCGCGGAATGACTTTTTTGTGAAATTTGTGATATCATTCCGCGGTATGACGTTTTTGCGACATTTTTACCTTTTTGTGCAAGTTTTGACCTCATTCCACGGTATGACGTTTTTGTGAAACTTTTTACCTTTTTTAAAGTAAAGATAAAGATCAACTTTATTAATCCCGAAGGAAATTCTGTTGCCAGAGTGCAGTTGAAGCACAAACACAAAGAGAAGAACAGTGCCTTAATAAGAAATAATAAAATACAATAAAATAAAATAAAATAAAAATAAAATAAAATAAAATATATACATATATACAGTAGTTTGAAAAGTGACAAGTGTGACACTTTTGACATCATTTCGCAGCATGACGTTTATGTGACATTTTTGAACTCATCCCGCGGGATGACGTTTTTGTGACATTTTTGACCTCATACCGTGGTATGAAATTTTTGTGACTTTTGTGACGTTTTTTACCTCATACCGCGGTATGACGTTTTTGTGACATTTTTGACCTCATACCGTTGTATAAGGTTTTTGTGACATTTTTGACCTTATTTGACATTTTTTACATGATTCCGCGGTATGACGTTTTTGTGACATTTTTGACCTCATACCGCGGTATGACGTTTTTGTGACATTTTTGACCTTATACCGCAGTATGACTTTTCTGTGAAATTTTTGACATAATTCCGCGGTATGACGTTTTTGTGACGTTTTTGTGACATTTTTGTGACATTTTTTACATGATTCCGCGGTATGACGTTTTCGTCACATTTTTGACCTCATACTGCGGTATGACGTTTTTGTGACATTTTTGACATCATCCCGCGGTATGACGTTTTTGTGACATTTTTGACGTTTTTGTGACATTTTTGACATCATCCCGCGGTATGACGTTTTTGTGACATTTTTGACATCATTCCGCGGTATGACGTTTTTGAGGAATTTTTGACCTCATCCTGCTGTATGACGTTTTTGTGAAATTTTTGACCTCATACCGCGGTATGACGTTTTTGTGACATTTTTGACCTCATATGACGTTTTTGTGACATTTTTGACCTCATCCCGCGGTATGACGTTTTTGTGAAATTTTTGACCTCATCCCGTGGTATGACGTTGTTGTGACATTTTTGACATGATTCCGCGTTATGACGTTTTGGTGACATTTTTGACTCATCCTGCGGTATAACGTTTTTGTGACATTTTTGACATCATGCCATTGTATGCCGTTTTTGTGACATTTTGGACCTTTTTTATGACATTTTTTACATTATCCCGCCAAATGACGTTTTTGTGACATTTTTGACCTCATCCAGCAATGTGACGTTTTTGTGTCATTTTTGACATCATTCCGCGGTATGACGTTTTTGTGACATTTTTGACATAATACCGTGGTATGCCGTTTTTGTGACATTTTTGACCTTTTTTATGACATTTTTTACATTATCCCGCCATATGAGGTTTTTGTGACATTTTTTACCTCATCCCGCGGTATGACGTTTTTGTGACATTTTTGAAATGATTCCGCGGTATGACGTGTTTGTGACATTTTTGACCTCATACCGCGTTATGAAATTTTTGTGACATTTTTGACATCATTCCGCGGTATGACGTTTTTGTGACATTTTTGACATCATACCGTGGTATGCCGTTTTTGTGACATTTTTGACCTTTTTAATGACATTTTTTACATTATCCCGCCATATGACGTTTTTGTGACATTTTTGACCTCATCCCGCGGTATGACGTTTTTGTGACATTTTTGAAATGATTCCGCGGTATGACGTTTTTGTGACATTTTTGACATCATCCCGCCGTATGACGTTTTTGTGACATTTTTGACGTCATCCCGCGGCATGACGTTTTTGAGGAATTTTTGACCTCATACTGCGGTATAACGTTTTTGTGAAATTTTTGACCTCATCCGGCGGTATCACCTTTTTCTGAGATTTTTGACCTCATTCCGCGGTATGACGTTTTTGTGACATTTTGGACCTCATACAGCGGTATGACGTTTTTGCGACATTTTTGACCTCATACTGTGGTATGAAATTTTTGTGACTTTTGTGACGTTTTTGACCTCATACCGCGGTATGACGTTTTTGTGACATTTTTGACCCCATACCGTGGTATGAAATTTTTGTGACATCTTTGACATCATCCCGCCGCATGACGTTTTTGTGACGTTTTTGACCTCATACCGCGATGACGTTTTTGTGACATTTTTGACCTCATACCGCGGTATAACGTTTTTGTGAAATTTTTGACCTTTTTGGAACATTTTTGACATCTTCCCGCCGTATGACGTTTATGTGACATTTTTGACCTTTTTGTGACATTTTTGACATGATTCCGCGGGATGACGTTTTTGTGACACTTTTTACCTCATACCGCGGTATGACGTTTTTGTGACATTTTTGACCTCATACCGCGGTATGACATTTTTGAGACATTTTTGATCTTTTTGTGACATTTTTGACATGATCCCGTGGTATGACGTTTTTGTGACGTGTTTGTGACATTTTTGACATCATCCCGCGGTATGACGTGTTTGTGACATTTTTGACATCATTCCGCGGTATGACGTTTTTGTGACATTTTGGACCTCATACAGCGGTATGACGTTTTTGCGACATTTTTGACCTCATACCGCGGTATGACGTTTTTTGACATTTTTGACCTCATCCCGCGGTATGACGTTTTTGTGACATTTTTGACCTCATACCGTGGTATGAAATTTTTGTGACTTTTGTGACGTTTTTTACCTCATACCGCGGTATGACGTTTTTGTGACATTTTTGACCTCATACCGTGGTATAAGGTTTTTGTGACATTTTTGACCTTTTTTGACATTTTTTACATGATTCCGCGTGGTATGACGTTTTTGTGACATTTTTGACCTCATCCCGTGATATGACGTTTTTGTGACATTTTTGACCTTATACCGCGGTATGACTTTTCTGTGAAATTTTTGACATCATTCCGCGGTATGACGTTTTTGTGACATTTTTGACCTTTTTGTGACATTTTTGACATGATTCCGCGGTATGACGTTTTTGTGACACTTTAAACCTCATACCGCGGTATGACGTTTTTGTGACATTTTGACCTCATACCGCAGTATGACGTTTTTGTGACATTTTTGACCTTATACCGCGGTATGACGTTTTTGAGACATTTTTGATCTTTTTACGACATTTTTGACATGATCCCGCGGTATGACGTTTTTGTGACATTTTTGTGACATTTTTTACATGATTCCGCGGCGTGACGTTTTCGTGACATTTTTGACCTCATACTGCGGTATGACGTTTTTGTGACATTTTTGACATCATCCCGCGGTATGACGTTTTTGTGACATTTTTGTGACATTTTTTACATCATTCCGCGGTATGACGTTTTGGTGACATTTTTGACATCATCCCGCGGTATGACGTTTTTGTGACATTTTTGACATCATTCCGCGGTAGACGTTTTTGTGACATTTTGGACCTCATACAGCGGTATGACGTTTTTGTGACATTTTTGACCTTTGTGTGACATTTTTGACCTCATATCGCGGAATGACGTATTTGCGACATTTTTTTTTTTTTTTGTCTGCATTTATACTCAATGTTTAACACCACAGAAGGGGTCAACTTTAATGAGATCAATGCATATTTTAGTCTTGCAGCAAAATATATTAATATTTAGTGCGTGTGCGTGACCATCACCAGCCACCTCTGGAGGCTAAACTGTCATTCTTTATTGAATTTTCCTATCATGAGCCAGAGGGGGCAGTGCAGCACCTCAGTGAATTGAGGGGGAAACAAATGAAGGACAGGGCAAGACAAGACGAACAGGGAGGGTACAGATAGGCAGTGCTATTTGAATCCCATGAGATTGCTGTAAAATGCAGTGTCATTCCCAACCACCAATCCCACATCTGAAAATTGGGAACAACTAATCAACACATAAACAAATTGGAGACCAGAAGTCCTGACAGTACACAGAGTTAGGATGCCAGAAGACCGGAGTGAGAGAGAAATTTATAGAGGGCGTGAGTTTAGTGCAAAGTCTGGAAAGTGACTCCACACCATCAGGCGGGTCCCATCAGCTCTCAGACACGGGACTCGACAGGAGTTGGTAAGCCCTGACCCAACATGCATGTGTGATGGACACCAAAGCCCAGAGCGACTACCACAAGTCAGCAGGGCCAGGCCGGCCAAGTGCCCCCACACCCAGGGCAGAGGGAGCACCAGGAAGCATCACCCAGAAGACCACCCAGGCCGTAGACAAGCACGCGGACCCGGAAACCGAGAGAAGTCAGGAACTGACACCCCAGTGCGCCAAGGCCAAGACCGGAGGACACAGGGCATGGGGGCCCACCCGCCACCCAATGCCCATCCCCAACCACCCCACCTGCCCCCCGCCCCCAAACCCCACCCGCCCCCCACCGACCCCCCACCCAGCCCCCCCACCCCAGGTGAGGCAGGAGGCCCCCCGCAGCCCGGGAAGCCAGACACAGGGACCGAGCGCCCCTCCGCAGGGAAGGTCGTCGGCCCCACCCCAAGCAGGCTACCACCGGAAGCCAGACAGAGGAAACCAAGGCTGGGCCCAGATGCAAACCCGGAGAGCGGACGGGGAGTCAGCGGCGCAACCAGGGAGGCATCCCACATACCCCAGCACCACGCGCCGGGGAAGCGTGGCAGGCTCATCGTCCGCACCCCCGAAGACGCGCCCAAACCCCCGCCGGATCTGAGCCGTTGCCCACAGCAAGCCTGCACCACAGCCACAGCAACCATCAGGCGAGTGAGTCAAGCCCCAACCCAACAAAAGCCACAGCACCAGAGGACCCGCCAGACATGGAGGAGATCCCCCCTGACCGTCGCCTCCGGACCCCGGGGAAACCCAAGCCACGGTGACCCAGATGTCGGTAAGTCCCCACCGCCCCATACCCGGAGGGGGCCGGACCCCCACCAGACAGGCCATGGATGTGTGAAATACCCGTTACCTCCCTATTATTAGTTTTCCTCGGTCCCTGACGAGGAAAAACCAACCCTAAACCGTGTTTGAGTGCAGCCCTGTGTGTAATGTGGTGCATTAAAAGCTTGAGGGGCGGGAGAGGCGGAAGGGGGAGGGCCAGAGGGCAGCAGAGGCTGGGTACTCTGCCGCCTACCCTGGCCCAAAGTCCCGAGCCGCCGCAGATCCTCCCCCAAGATGTGTGTGTGCTGCATTAAAATTGGAAAGCAGGAGAGGCAAGCGGGAGGGAGACGGGGCGGACACAATGTCGCACAACACTGCAATCCGCCCCATCACCGCACCCGCCGTCCCCAATCTCTGCAGTCCATAAGGCCCTACCTGGTGTGTCCCTATATGTGCCTAAAAAATATATATATACAGTGAAGTGTCTGATGTGTGAGGTGCACAGTAGGAGGCAGTCTGGTGTGGGTCCGGCCCACGGGGACAGAGCAGCATGGGACACCGAAATCACCATAGGGACCAGCGCAGAGGGCCCCCAGGGCCAAGAGGCAAGGGGCAGGGAAGGCTCGAACACACCAACGGGCCCCGCCAACACTGCGAGCCATGCGGGCCGTAGCGCCAGAACACTGCCAAAGCAGCAGCCATAGACCTGCACAGGCCAGCCGGGTGCCGCAGCCCACCCCAGAAGGAAAGATGTGCCACGCCAAGAGGAGCACGAACCACAAAGTCCACGCACACCCCGGAAGTCAGTGCACCAGGGCACAGGACGCGCACCCCACCGCGCCACCCATAGCATCCCCGCCCCGCCACACCCCAGGACAGCACAGGCCCAGCCCAGGGCCCCAGCCAGCGATCTTCCGTCTACGGTGGCAGCATACAAGCCCAGGAAGGAGCCACAACCCCCCCCCAGAAGAGACCACCCGGCCCCCATGCCAGACCCCCAGGCAGCAGGGGACCCCAGGCCCCCCCAAGGGAGGGAGAGGGGCAGGGAGGAGCAGGTAAGCAGGAGAGGAGGGAGCAGGAGGGAA
>JAMOIN010001828.1:0-46142 GCA_024666655.1 Dascyllus trimaculatus | reverse complement strand
AGTCAAAAATGTCACAAAAACGTAATAACGCAGTATGAGGTCTAAAATGTCAGAAAAATTTCAAAAATGTCACAAAAACGTCATACCACGGTATGAGGTCAAAAATGTCACAAAAACGTCATACCACGGTATGAGGTCAAAAATGTCACAAAAACGTTATACCGCGGAATCATGTCAAAAATGTCACAAAAAGGTTAAAAATGTCACAAAAACGTCATACCGCGGGATCATGTCAAAAATGTCATAAAAATGTCAAAAATGTCTCAAAAATTGAGGTCAAAAATCTCAGAAGAAAGTCATACCGCAGGATGAGGTCAGAAATTTCACAAAAACGTTTTACCGCGGTATGAGGTCAAAAATGTCACAAAAACGTCATACCGCAGAATCATGTCAAAAATGTCACAAAAAGGTCAAAAATGTCACAAAAACGTCATACCGCGGTATGAGGTCAAAAATGTCACAAAAACGTCATAGCGGAATCATGTCAAAAACGTCACAAAAAGGTCAAAAATGTCAGAAAAAGGTCAAAATTGTCACATAAAAGTCAGACCGCGGTATGAGGTCAAAAATGTCACAAAAACGTCATACCGCGTGATGAGTTCAAAAACGTCACAAAAAGGTCAAAAATTTCACAAAAACGTCATGCCATGGTATGAGTTCAAAAATGTCTCAAAAATGTCATACCGTGGTATGAGGTCAAAAATGTCACAAAAACGTCAAAGATTTCACAAAAACGTCATACCTTGGTATTAGGTCAAAAATGTCACAAAAAGGTCGAAGATGTCACAAAAACGTCATACCGTCGTATGAGGTCAAAAATGTCACAAAGAGGTCAAAAATGTCATAAAACCGTTATACCGCGGTATGAGGTCAAAAATGTCACAAAAAGGTGAAAAATGTCACAAAAACGTCATACCGCGGTAGTAGGTCAAAAATGTCACAAAAGTGTCAAAAATGTCACAAAAACGTCATACCGCCTGATGAGGTCAAAAATGTCACAAAAATTTCATACCGATGAATGAGGTCAAAAATGTCATAAAAACGTCATGCCGTCTGATGAGGTCAAAAATGTCACAAAAATGTCAAAAGTGTCACGAAAACATCATACCGCTTGATGAGGGCAAGAATGTCACAAAAATCTCATACCGCGGTATGAGGTCAAAAATGTCACAAAAACGTCATACCGCGGGATGAGGTCAAAAGCGTCACAAAAAGGTCAAAAATTTCACAAAAACGTCAAAAATGTCACATAAAAGTCATACCGCGGTGTGAGGTCAAAAATGTCACAAAAACGTCATACCGCGGGATGAGGTCAAAAATGTCACAAAAAGGTCAAAAATGTCACAAAAGTGTTGCCTAAATGAAGATGAGATTCAAAAATGTCCTCACAATGTAACCTTTTCCAGCCAGTAGGGAGTCAAAATGTCATACCAAAACAGCCTATTTACCGCAGGCATTGGGTCAAAAAATGCCTAAGGGTTGAGAAAGAGGGAAATGTCACCAAAGCACGTCATACCTTCTGCAAGTGGGCCACCAGAGTTAGCAAAAGCATCTTTTTAAAGAGGTCAAAAATTTCATAAAACCGTTATACCGCGGTTTGAGGTCAAAAATGTCACAAAAATTTCATACCGCGGGATGGGGTCGAAAATGTCACAAATATTTCATACCGTGGTATGAGGTCAAAAATGTCACAAAATTGTCAAATGTCACAAAAACGTCATACCGTCGTATGAGGTCAAAAATGTCACAAAAAGGTCAAAAATGTCACAAAAACGTCATACCGCGGTATGAGGTCAAAAATGTCACAAAAACGTCATAGCGGAATCATGTCAAAAACGTCACAAAAAGGTCAAAAATGTCACAAAAAGGTCAAAAATGTCACATAAAAGTCATACCGCGGTGTGAGGTCAAAAATGTCACAAAAACGTCATACCGCGGGATGAGGTCAAAAACGTCACAAAAAGGTCAAAAATTTCACAAAATTGTCATACCGTGGTATGGAGTCAAAAATGTCACAAAAACGTCATACCGCGGCATGAGGTCAAAAATGTCACAAAAAGGTCGAAGATGTCACAAAAACGTCATACCGTCGTATGAGGTCAAAAATGTCACAAAGAGGTCAAAAATTTCATAAAACCGTTATACCGCGGTATGAGGTCAAAAATGTCACAAAAAGGTAAAAAATGTCACCAAAACGTCATACCGCGGTAGTAGGTCAAAAATGTCACAAAAACGTTACACCGCGGGATTAAGTCAAAAATGTCACAAAAACGTAATAACGCAGTATGAGGTCTAAAATGTCAGAAAAATTTCAAAAATGTCACAAAAACGTCATACCACGGTATGAGGTCAAAAATGTCACAAAAACGTCATACCGCGGAATCATGTCAAAAATGTCACAAAAAGGTTAAAAATGCCACAAAAACGTCATACCGCGGGATCATGTCAAAAATGTCATAAAAATGTCAAAAATGTCTCAAAAATTGAGGTCAAAAATCTCAGAAGAAAGTCATACCGCAGGATGAGGTCAGAAATTTCACAAAAACGTTTTACCGCGGTATGAGGTCAAAAATGTCACAAAAACGTCATACCGCAGAATCATGTCAAAAATGTCACCAAAAGGTCAAAAATGTCACAAAAACGTCATACCGCGGTATGAGGTCAAAAATGTCACAAAAACGTCATAGCGGAATCATGTCAAAAACGTCACAAAAAGGTCAAAAATGTCAGAAAAAGGTCAAAAATGTCACATAAAAGTCAGACCGCGGTATGAGGTCAAAAATGTCACAAAAACGTCATACCGCGTGATGAGTTCAAAAACGTCACAAAAAGGTCAAAAATTTCACAAAAACGTCATGCCATGGTATGAGTTCAAAAATGTCACAAAAATGTCATACCGTGGTATGAGGTCAAAAATGTCACAAAAACGTCAAAGATTTCACAAAAACGTCATACCTTGGTATTAGGTCAAAAATGTCACAAAAAGGTCGAAGATGTCACAAAAACGTCATACCGTCGTATGAGGTCAAAAATGTCACAAAGAGGTCAAAAATGTCATAAAACCGTTATACCGCGGTATGAGGTCAAAAATGTCACAAAAAGGTGAAAAATGTCACAAAAACGTCATACCGCGGTAGTAGGTCAAAAATGTCACAAAAACTTTATACCGCGGTATTAGGTCAAAAATGTCACAAAAACGTTATACCGCGGGATTAAGTAAAAAATGTCACAAAAACGTAATACCACAGTATGAGGTCAAAAATGTCTCAAAAACGTCATGCGGTGGAATGATGTCAAAAATGTCATACCTCGGTATGAGTTCAAAAAGGTCACATATATGTCAAAAATGTCACAAAAATGTCATACAGCCTGATGAGGTCACAAATGTCACAAAAATTTCATACCGCGGGATGGGGTCGAAAATGTCACAAATATTTCATACCGTGGTATGAGGTCAAAAATGTCACAAAATGGTCAAATGTCACAAAAACGTCATACCGTCGTATGAGGTCAAAAATGTCACAAAAAGGTCAAAAATGTCACAAAAACGTCATACCGCGGAATCATGTCAAAAATGTCACAAAAAGGTAAAAAGTCACAAAAACGTCATACCGCGGGATCATGTCAAAAATGTCATAACAATGTCAAAAATGTCTCAAAAATTGAGGTCAGAAATCTCAGAAAAAAGTCATACCGCTGGATGAGGTCAGAAATTTCACAAAAACGTTATACCGCGGTATGAGGTCAAAAATGTCACAAAAACGTCATAAAGCAGAATCATGTCAAAAATGTTACAAAAAGGTCAAAAATGTCACAAAAACGTCATATAGCAGAATCATGTCAAAAATGTTACAAAAAGGTCAAAAATGTCACAAAAACGTCATACCGCGGTATGAGGTCAAAAATGTCACAAAAACGTCATACCGCGGAATCATGTCAAAAACGTCACAAAAAGGTCAAAAATTTCACAAAAAGGTCAAAAATGTCACATAAAAGTCATACCGCGGTGTGAGGTCAAAAATGTCACAAAAACGTCATACCGCGGGATGAGGTCAAAAACGTCACAAAAAGGTCAAAAATTTCACAAAAACGTCATGCCATGGTATGAGTTCAAAAATGTCACAAAAATGTCATACCGTGGTATGGAGTCAAAAATGTCACAAAAACGTCATACCGCGGCATGAGGTCAAAAATGTCACAAAAAGGTCGAAGATGTCACAAAAACGTCATACCGTCGTATGAAGTCAAAAATGTCACAAAGAGGTCAAAAATTTCATAAAACCGTTATACCGCGGTATGAGGTCAAAAATGTCACAAAAAGGTAAAAAATGTCACAAAAACGTCATACCGCGGTAGTAGGTCAAAAATGTCACAAAAACGTTATACCGCGGGATTAAGTCAAAAATGTCACACAAACGTAATAACGCAGTATGAGGTCTAAAATGTCAGAATAATTTCAAAAATGTCACAAAAACGTCATACCACGGTATGAGGTCAAAAATGTCACAAAAACGTCATACCGCGGAATCATGTCAAAAATGTCACAAAAAGGTTAAAAATGTCACAAAAACGTCATACCGCGGGATCATGTCAAAAATGTCATAAAAATGTCAAAAATGTCTCAAAAATAAAGGTCAAAAATCTCAGAAGAAAGTCATACCGCAGGATGAGGTCAGAAATTTCACAAAAACGTTTTACCGCGGTATGAGGTCAAAAATGTCACAAAAACGTCATACCGCAGAATCATGTCAAAAATGTCACAAAAAGGTCAAAAATGTCACAAAAACGTCATACCGCGGTATGAGGTCAAAAATGTCACAAAAACGTCATAGCGGAATCATGTCAAAAACGTCACAAAAAGGTCAAAAATGTCAGAAAAAGGTCAAAAATGTCACATAAAAGTCAGACCGCGGTATGAGGTCAAAAATGTCACAAAAACGTCATACCGCGTGATGAGTTCAAAAACGTCACAAAAAGGTCAAAAATTTCACAAAAACGTCATGCCATAGTATGAGTTCAAAAATGTCACAAAAACGTCATACCGTGGTATGAGGTCAAAAATGTCACAAAAACGTCAAAGATTTCACAAAAACGTCATACCTTGGTATTAGGTCAAGAATGTCACAAAAAGGTCGAAGATGTCACAAAAACGACATACCGTCGTATGAGGTCAAAAATGTCACAAATAGGTCAAAAATGTCATAAAACCGTTATACCGCGGTATGAGGTCAAAAATGTCACAAAAAGGTGAAAAATGTCACAAAAACATCATACCGCGGTAGTAGGTCAAAAATGTCACAAAAACGTCATACCGCGGGATGATGTCAAAAATGTCATAAAAATTTCATTCCGCGGTATGAGGTCAACAATGTCAGAAAAAGGTCAAAAATGTCACAAAAACTTTATACCACGGTATGAGGTCAAAAATGTCACAAAAACGTTATACCGCGGGATTAAGTAAAAAATGTCACAAAAACGTCATAAATGCGGCATGAGGTCAAAAATGTCACAAAAACGTCATACCGCGGGATGATGTCAAAAATGTGACAAAAACGTCATACCGCGGGATGAGGTGAAAAATGTCACAAAAACGTCATACCGTGGAATCAGGTCAAAAATGTCACAAAAACGTCATTCCGCGGAATGATGTCAAAAATGTCACAAAAAGGTCAAAAATTTCTCAAAAACGTCATGCCGCGGAATGATGTCAAAAATGTCACAAAGATGTCATACCTCGGTATGAGTTCAAAA
Organism: Dascyllus trimaculatus; assembly: GCA_024666655.1. Lineage (NCBI taxonomy): Eukaryota > Metazoa > Chordata > Actinopteri > Pomacentridae > Dascyllus > Dascyllus trimaculatus. The sequence continues at coordinate 40,391 of JAMOIN010001828.1, read as the reverse complement.
AGGTCACATATATGTCAAAAATGTCACAAAAAGGTCAAAAATGTCACAAAAACGTCATACCGCGGAATCATGTCAAAAATGTCACAAAAAGGTAAAAAGTCACAAAAACGTCATACCGCGGGATCATGTCAAAAATGTCATAACAATGTCAAAGATGTCTCAAAAATTGAGGTCAGAAATCTCAGAAAAAAGTCATACCGCAGGATGAGGTCAGAAATTTCACAAAAACGTTATACCGCGGTATGAGGTCAAAAATGTCACAAAAACGTCATAAAGCAGAATCATGTCAAAAATGTCACAAAAAGGTCAAAAATGTCACAAAAACGTCATTCCGCGGAATCATGTCAAAAACGTCACAAAAAGGTAAAAAATGTCACAGAAAGGTCAAAAATGTCACATAAAAGTCATACCGCGGTGTGAGGTCAAAAATGTCACAAAAACGTCATGCCATGGTATGAGTTCAAAAATGTCACAAAAACGTCATACCGCGGCATGAGGTCAAAAATGTCACAAAAAGGTCGAAGATGTCACAAAAACGTCATACCGTCGTATGAGGTCAAAAATGTCACAAAGAGGTCAAAAATTTCATAAAACCGTTATACCGCGGTATGAGGTCAAAAATATCACAAAAAGGTAAAAAATGTCACAAAAACGTCATACCGCGGTAGTAGGTCAAAAATGTCACAAAAACGTTATACCGCGGGATTAAGTCAAAAATGTCACAAAAACGTAATAACGCAGTATGAGGTCTAAAATGTCAGAAAAATTTCAAAAATGTCACAAAAACGTCATACCACGGTATGAGGTCAAAAATGTCACAAAAACGTCATACCGCGGAATCATGTCAAAAATGTCACAAAAAGGTTAAAAATGTCACAAAAACGTCATACCGCGGGATCATGTCAAAAATGTCATAAAAATGTCAAAAATGTCTCAAAAATTGAGGTCAAAAATCTCAGAAGAAAGTCATACCGCAGGATGAGGTCAGAAATTTCACAAAAACGTTTTACCGCGGTATGAGGTCAAAAATGTCACAAAAACGTCATAAAGCAGAATCATGTCAAAAATGTCACAAAAAGGTCAAAAATGTCACAAAAACGTCATACCGCGGTATGAGGTCAAAAATGTCACAAAAACGTCATAGCGGAATCATGTCAAAAACGTCACAAAAAGGTCAAAAATGTCACAAAAAGGTCAAAAATGTCACATAAAAGTCAGACCGCGGTATGAGGTCAAAAATGTCACAAAAACGTCATACCGCGGGATGAGTTCAAAAACGTCACGAAAAGGTCAAAAATTTCACAAAAACGTCATGCCATGGTATGAGTTCAAAAATGTCACAAAAATGTCATACCGTGGTATGGAGTAAAAAATGTCACAAAAACGTCATACCGCGGCATGAGGTCAATAATGTCACAAAAAGGTCGAAGATGTCACAAAAACGTCATACCGTCGTATGAGGTCAAAAATGTCACAAAAAGGTGAAAAATGTCACAAAAACGTCATACCGCGGTAGTAGGTCAAAAATGTCAAAAAAATTTAATACCGCCGGATGAGGTCAAACATGTCACAAAAATTTCATACCGCAGGATGAGGTCAAAAATGTCACAAAAGTGTCAAAAATGTCACAAGAACGTCATACCGCCTGATGAGGTCAAGAATGTCACAAAAATTTCATACCGATGAATGAGGTCAAAAATGTCATAAAAACGTCATGCCGTCTGATGAGGTCAAAAATGTCACAAAAATGTCAAAATTGTCACGAAAACATCATACCGCTTGATGAGGGCAAGAATGTCACAAAAATCTCATACCGCGGTATGAGGTCAAAAATGTCACAAAAACGTCATACCGCGGGATGAGGTCAAAAGCGTCACAAAAAGGTCAAAAATTTCACAAAAAGGTCAAAAATGTCACATAAAAGTCATACCGCGGTGTGAGGTCAAAAATGTCACAAAAACGTCATACCGCGGGATGAGGTCAAAAATGTCACAAAAAGGTCAAAAATTTCACAAAAACGTCATGCCATGGTATGAGTTCAAAAATGTCACAAAAATGTCATACCGTGGTATGGAGTAAAAAATGTCACAAAAACGTCATACCGCGGCATGAGGTCAAAATGTCACAAAAAGGTCGAAGATGTCACAAAAACGTCATACCGTCGTATGAGGTCAAAAATGTCACAAAGAGGTCAAAAATTTCATAAAACCGTTATACCGCGGTTTTAGGTCAAAAGTGTCACAAAAATTTCATACCGCGGGATGGGGTCGAAAATGTCACAAATATTTCATACCGTGGTATGAGGTCAAAAATGTCACAAAATTGTCAAATGTCACAAAAACGTCATACCGTCGTATGAGGTCAAAAATGTCACAAAAAGGTCAAAAATGTCACAAAAACGTCATACTGCGGAATCATGTCAAAAATGTCACAAAAAGGTAAAAAGTCACAAAAACGTCATACCGCGGGATCATGTCAAAAATGTCATAACAATGTCAAAAATGTCTCAAAAATTGAGGTCAGAAATCTCAGAAAAAAGTCATACCGCAGGATGAGGTCAGAAATTTCACAAAAACGTTATACCGCGGTTTGAGGTCAAAAATGTCACAAAAACGTCATAAAGCAGAATCATGTCAAAAATGTCACAAAAAGGTCAAAAATGTCACAAAAACGTCATACCGCGGTATGAGGTCAAAAATGTCACAAAAACGTCATACCGCGGAATCATGTCAAAAACGTCACAAAAAGGTCAAAAATGTCACAAAAAGGTCAAAAATGTCACATAAAAGTCATACCGCGGTGTGAGGTCAAAAATGTCACAAAAACGTCATACCGCGGGATGAGGTCAAAAACGTCACAAAAAGGTCAAAAATTTCACAAGATTGTCATACCGTGGTATGGAGTCAAAAATGTCACAAAAACGTCATACCGCGGCATGAGGTCAAAAATGTCACAAAAAGGTCGAAGATGTCACAAAAACGTCATTCCGTCGTATGAGGTCAAAAATTTCACAAAGAGGTCAAAAATTTCATAAAACCGTTCTACCGCGGTATGAGGTCAAAAATGTCACAAAAAGGTAAAAAATGTCACAAAAACGTCATACCGCGGTAGTAGGTCAAAAATGTCACAAAAACGTTATACCGCGGGATTTAGTCAAAAATGTCACAAAAACGTAATAACCCAGTATGAGGTCTAAAATGTCAGAAAAAATTCAAAAATGTCACAAAAACGTCATACCACGGTATGAGGTCAAAAATGTCACAAAAACGTCATACCGCGGAATCATGTCAAAAATGTCACAAAAAGGTTAAAAATGTCACAAAAACGTCATACCGCGGGATCATGTCAAAAATGTCATAAAAATGTCAAAAATGTCTCAAAAATAAAGGTCAAAAATCTCAGAAGAAAGTCATACCGCAGGATGAGGTCAGAAATTTCACAAAAACGTTTTACCGCGGTGTGAGGTCAAAAATGTCACAAAAACGTCATACCGCAGAATCATGTCAAAAATGTCACAAAAAGGTCAAAAATGTCACAAAAACGTCATACCGCGGTATGAGGTCAAAAATGTCACAAAAACGTCATAGCGGAATCATGTCAAAAACGTCACAAAAAGGTCAAAAATGTCAGAAAAAGGTCAAAAATGTCACATAAAAGTCAGACCGCGGTATGAGGTCAAAAATGTCACAAAAACGTCATACCGCGTGATGAGTTCAAAAAAGTCACAAAAAGGTCAAAAATTTCACAAAAACGTCATGCCATGGTATGAGTTCAAAAATGTCACAAAAATGTCATACCGTGGTATGAGGTCAAAAATGTCACAAAAACGTCAAAGATTTCACAAAAACGTCATACCTTGGTAATAGGTCAAAAATGTCACAAAAAGGTCGAAGATGTCACAAAAACGTCATACCGTCGTATGAGGTCAAAAATGTCACAAATAGGTCAAAAATGTCATAAAACCGTTATACCGCGGTATGAGGTCAAAAATGTCACAAAAAGGTGAAAAATGTCACAAAAACATCATACCGCGATAGTAGGTCAAAAATGTCACAAAAACGTCATACCGCGGGATGATGTCAAAAATGTCATAAAAATTTCATTCCGCGGTATGAGGTCAACAATGTCAGAAAAAGGTCAAAAATGTCACAAAAACTTTATACCGCGGTATTAGGTCAAAAATGTCACAAAAACGTTATACCGCGGGATTAAGTAAAAAATGTCACAAAAACGTCATACCGTGGGATCAGGTCAAAAATGTCACAAAAACGTCATACATGCGGCATGAGGTCAAAAATGTCACAAAAACGTCATACCGCGGGATGATGTCAAAAATGTGACAAAAACGTCATACCGCGGGATGAGGTGAAAAATGTCACAAAAACGTCATACCGTGGAATCAGGTCAAAAATGTCACAAAAACGTCATACCGCGGATTGATGTCAAAAATGTCACAAAAAGGTCAAAAATGTCTCAAAAACGTCATGCCGCGGAATGATGTCAAAAATGTCACAAAGATGTCATACCTCGGTATGAGTTCAAAAAGGTCACATATATGTCAAAAATGTCACAAAAATGTCATACAGCCTGATGAGGTCACAAATGTCACAAAAATTTCATACCGCGGGATGGGGTCGAAAATGTCACAAATATTTCATACCGTGGTATGAGGTCAAAAATGTCACAAAATGGTCAAATGTCACAAAAACGTCATACCGTCGTATGAGGTCAAAAATGTCACAAAAAGGTCAAAAATGTCACAAATACGTCATACCGCGGAATCATGTCAAAAATGTCACAAAAAGGTAAAAAGTCACAAAAACGTCATACCGCGGGATGATGTCAAAAATGTCATAAAAATTTCATTCTGCGGTATGAGGTCAACAATGTCAGAAAAAGGTCAAAAATGTCACAAAAACTTTATACCGCGGTATTAGGTCAAAAATGTCACAAAAACGTTATACCGCGGGATTGAGTCAAAAATCTCACAAAAACGTAATACCGCAGTATGAGGTCTAAAATGTCAGAAAAATTTCAAAAATGTCACAAAAACGTCATACCACGGTATGAGGTCAAAAATGTCACAAAAACGTCATACCGCGGTATGAGGTCAAAAATGTCACAAAAACGTCATACCGCGGAATGATGTCAAAAATGTCACAAAGATGTCATACCTCGGTATGAGTTCAAAAAGGTCACAAATATGTCAAAAATGTCACAAAAATGTCATACCGCCTGATGAGGTAAAAAATGTCACAAAAATTTCATACCGTGGGATGAGGTCAAAAATGTCACAAATATTTCATACCGTGGTATGAGGTCAAAAATGTCACAAAAGGTCATACCGCGGAATGATGTCAAAAATTTCACAAAAAAGTCATGGCGCGGAATGATGTCAAAAATGTCAAAAAAATTTCATACCGCCGGATGAGGTCAAACATGTCACAAAAATTTCATACCGCAGGATGAGGTCAAAAATGTCACATAAGTGTCAAAAATGTCACAAAAACGTCATGCCATGGTATGAGCTCAAAAATGTCACAAAAATGTCATACCGTGGTATGGAGTCAAAAATGTCACAAAAACGTCATACCGCGGCATGAGGTCAAAAATGTCACAAAAAGGTCGAAGATGTCACAAAAACGTCATACCGTCGTATGAGGTCAAAAATGTCACAAAGAGGTCAAAAATTTCATAAAACCGTTATACCGCGGTTTGAGGTCAAAAATGTCACAAAAACGTCATACCGCGGGATGAGGTCAAAAATGTCACAAAAAGGTCAAAAATTTCACAAAAACGTCATGCCATGGTATGAGCTCAAAAATGTCACAAAAATGTCATACCGTGGTATGGAGTCAAAAATGTCACAAAAACGTCATACCGCGGCATGAGGTCAAAAATGTCACAAAAACGTCATACCGCGGGATGAGGTAAAAAATGTCACAAAAAGGTCAAAAATTTCACAAAAACGTCATGCCATGGTATGAGCTCAAAAATGTCACAAAAATTTCATACCGATGAATAGGTCAAAAATGTCATAAAAACGTCATGCCGTCTGATGAGGTCAAAAATGTCACAAAAATGTCAAAATTGTCACGAAAACATCATACCGCTTGATGAGGGCAAGAATGTCACAAAAATCTCATACCGCGGTATGAGGTCAAAAATGTCACAAAAACGTCATACCGTGGAATCATGTCAAAAACGTCACAAAAAGGTCAAAAATCTCACAAAAAGGTCAAAAATGTCACATAAAAGTCATACCGCGGTGTGAGGTCAAAAATGTCACAAAAACGTCATACCGCGGGATGAGGTCAAAAACGTCACAAAAAGTCACAAAAATTGTCATACCGTGGTATGGAGTCAAAAATGTCACAAAAACGTCATACCGCGGCATGAGGTCAAAAATGTCACAAAAAGGTCGAAGATGTCACAAAAACGTCATTCCGTCGTATGAGGTCAAAAATGTCACAAAGAGGTCAAAAATTTCATAAAACCGTTATACCGCGGTATGAGGTCAAAAATGTCACAAAAAGGTAAAAAATGTCACAAAAACGTCATACCGCGGTAGTAGGTCAAAAATGTCACAAAAACGTTATACCGCGGGATTAAGTCAAAAATGTCACAAAAACGTAATAACGCAGTATGAGGTCTAAAATGTCAGAAAAATTTCAAAAATGTCACAAAAACGTCATACCACGGTATGAGGTCAAAAATGTCACAAAAACGTCATACCGCGGAATCATGTCAAAAATGTCACAAAAAGGTTAAAAATGTCACAAAAACGTCATACCGCGGGATCATGTCAAAAATGTCATAAAAATGTCAAAAATGTCTCAAAAATTGAGGTCAAAAATCTCAGAAGAAAGTCATACCGCAGGATGAGGTCAGAAATTTCACAAAACCGTTTTACCGCGGTATGAGGTCAAAAATGTCACAAAAACGTCATACCGCAGAATCATGTCAAAAATGTCACAAAAAGGTCAAAAATGTCACAAAAACGTCATACCGCGGTATGAGGTCAAAAATGTCACAAAAACGTCATAGCGGAATCATGTCAAAAACGTCACAAAAAGGTCAAAAATGTCAGAAAAAGGTCAAAAATGTCACATAAAAGTCAGACCGCGGTATGAGGTCAAAAATGTCACAAAAACGTCATACCGCGTGATGAGTTCAAAAACGTCACAAAAAGGTCAAAAATTTCACAAAAACGTCATGCCATGGTATGAGTTCAAAAATGTCACAAAAATGTCATACCGTGGAATGAGGTCAAACATGTCAGGTCAAAAATGTCAAAGATTTCGTCAAAGATTTCACAAAAACGTCATACCTTGGTATTAGGTCAAAAATGTCACAAAAAGGTCGAAGATGTCACAAAAACGTCATACCGTCGTATGAGGTCAAAAATGTCACAAAGAGGTCAAAAATGTCATAAAACCGTTATACCGCGGTATGAGGTCAAAAATGTCACAAAAAGGTGAAAAATGTCACAAAAACGTCATACCGCGGTAGTAGGTCAAAAATGTCACAAAACGTAATACCGCGGGATGATGTCAAAAATGTCATAAAAATTTCATTCCGCGGTATGAGGTCAACAATGTCAGAAAAAGGTCAAAAATGTCACAAAAACTTTATACCGCGGTATTAGGTCAAAAATGTCACAAAAACGTCATACCGCGGTATGAGGTCAAAAATGTCACAAAAACGTCATAGCGGAATCATGTCAAAAACGTCACAAAAATGTCAAAAATGTCAGAAAAAGGTCAAAAATGTCACATAAACGTCAGACCGCGGTATGAGGTCAAAAATGTCACAAAAACGTCATACCGCGGGATGAGTTCAAAAATGTCACGAAAAGGTCAAAAATTTCACAAAAACGTCATGCCATGGTATGAGTTCAAAAATGTGACAAAAACGTCATACCGTGGTATGAGGTCAAAAATGTCACAAAAACGTCAAAGATTTCACAAAAATGTCATACCTTGGTATTAGGTCAAAAATGTCACAAAAAGGTCGAAGATGTCACAAAAACGTCATACCGTCGTATGAGGTCAAAAATGTCACAAAGAGGTCAAAAATGTCATAAAACCGTTATACCGCGGTATGAGGTCAAAAATGTCACAAAAAGGTGAAAAATGTCACAAAAACGTCATACCGCGGTAGTAGGTCAAAAATGTCACAAAAACGTCATACCGCGGGATGATGTCAAAAATGTCATAAAATTTCATTCTGAGGTATGAGGTCAACAATGTCAGAAAAAGGTCAAAAATGTCACAAAAACTTTATACCGCGGTATTAGGTCAAAAATGTCACAAAAACGTTATACCGCGGGATTAAGTCAAAAATGTCACAAAAACGTAATACCGCAGTATGAGGTCTAAAATGTCACAAAAACGTCATACCGTGGGATCAGGTCAAAAATGTCACAAAAACGTCATACCGCGGAATGATGTCAAAAATGTCACAAAAAGGTCAAAAATGTCTCAAAAACGTCATGCCGCGGAATGATGTCAAAAATGTCACAAAGATGTCATACCTCAGTATGAGTTCAAAAAGGTCACATATATGTCAAAAATGTCACAAAAATGTCATACAGCCTGATGAGGTCACAAATGTCACAAAACTTTCATACCGCGGGATGGGGTCGAAAATGTCACAAATATTTCATACCGTGGTATGAGGTAAAAAATGTCACAAAATGGTCAAATGTCACAAAAACGTCATACCGTCGTATGAGGTCAAAAATGTCACAAAAAGGTCAAAAATGTCACAAAAACGTCATACCGCGGAATCATGTCAAAAATGTCACAAAAAGGTAAAAAGTCACAAAAACGTCATACCGCGGGATCATGTCAAAAATGTCATAATGTCAAAAATGTCTCAAAAATTGAGGTCAGAAATCTCAGAAAAAAGTCATACCGCAGGATGAGGTCAGAATTTTCACAAAAACGTTATACCGCGGTATGAGGTCAAAAATGTCACAAAAACGTCATAAAGCAGAATCATGTCAAAAATGTCACAAAAAGGTCAAAAATGTCACAAAAACGTCATACCGCGGTATGAGGTCAAAAATGTCACAAAAACGTCATACCGCGGAATCATGTCAAAATCGTCACAAAAAGGTCAAAAATGTCACAAAAAGGTCAAAAATGTCACATAAAAGTCATACCGCGGTGTGAGGTCAAAAATGTCACAAAAACGTCATACCGCGGGATGAGGTCAAAAACGTCACAAAAAGGTCAAAAATTTCACAAAAACGTCATGCCATGGTATGAGTTCAAAAATGTCACAAAAATGTCATACCGTGGAATGAGGTCAAACATGTCACAAAAACGTCAAAGATTTCACAAAAACGTCATACCTTGGTATTAGGTCAAAAATGTCACAAAAAGGTCGAAGATGTCACAAAAACGTCATACCGTCGTATGAGGTCAAAAATGTCACAAAGAGGTCAAAAATGTCATAAAACCGTTATACCGCGGTATGAGGTCAAAAATGTCACAAAAAGGTGAAAAATGTCACAAAAACGTCATACCGCGGTAGTAGGTCAAAAATGTCACAAAAACGTCATACCGCGGAATCATGTCAAAAACGTTACAAAAAGGTCAAAAATGTCACAAAAAGGTCAAAAATGTCACATAAAAGTCATACCGCGGTGTGAGGTCAAAAATGTCACAAAAACGTCATACCGCGGGATGAGGTCAAAAACGTCACAAAAAGGTCAAAAATTTCACAAAATTGTCATACCGTGGTATGGAGTCAAAAATGTCACAAAAACGTCATACCGCGGCATGAGGTCAAAAATGTCACAAAAAGGTCGAAGATGTCACAAAAACGTCATTCCGTCGTATGAGGTCAAAAATGTCACAAAGAGGTCAAAAATTTCATAAAACCGTTCTACCGCGGTATGAGGTCAAAAATGTCACAAAAAGGTAAAAAATGTCACAAAAACGTCATACCGCGGTAGTAGGTCAAAAATGTCACAAAAACGTTATACCGCGGGATTAAGTCAAAAATGTCACAAAAACGTAATAACGCAGTATGAGGTCTAAAATGTCAGAAAAATTTCAAAAATGTCACAAAAACGTCATACCACGGTATGAGGTCAAAAATGTCACAAAAACGTCATACCGCGGAATCATGTCAAAAATGTCACAAAAAGGTTAAAAATGTCACAAAAACGTCATACCGCGGGATCATGTCAAAAATGTCATAAAAATGTCAAAAATGTCTCAAATATAAAGGTCAAAAATCTCAGAAGAAAGTCATACCGCAGGATGAGGTCAGAAATTTCACAAAAACGTTTTACCGCGGTATGAGGTCGAAAATGTCACAAAAACGTCATACCGCAGAATAATGTCAAAAATGTCACAAAAAGGTCAAAAATGTCACAAAAACGTCATACCGCGGTATGAGGTCAAAAATGTCACAAAAACGTCATAGCGGAATCATGTCAAAAACGTCAGAAAAAGGTCAAAAATGTCAGAAAAAGGTCAAAAATGTCACATAAAAGTCAGACCGCGGTATGAGGTCAAAAATGTCACAAAAACGTCATACCGCGTGATGAGTTCAAAAACGTCACAAAAAGGTCAAAAATTTCACAAAAACGTCATGCCATGGTATGAGGTCAAAAATGTCACAAAAACGTCAAAGATTTCACAAAAACGTCATACCTTGGTATTAGGTCAAAAATGTCACAAAAAGGTCGAAGATGTCACAAAAACGTCATACCGTCGTATGAGGTCAAAAATGTCACAAAGAGGTCAAAAATGTCATAAAACCGTTATACCGCGGTATGAGGTCAAAAATGTCACAAAAAGGTGAAAAATGTCACAAAAACGTCATACCGCGGTAGTAGGTCAAAAATGTCACAAAAACGTCATACCGCGGGATGATGTCAAAAATGTCATAAAAATTTCATTCCGCGGTATGAGGTCAACAATGTCAGAAAAAGGTCAAAAATGTCACAAAAACTTTATACCGCGGTATTAGGTCAAAAATGTCACAAAAACGTTATACCGCGGGATTAAGTCAAAAATGTCACAAAAACGTAATACCGCAGTATGAGGTCTAAAATGTCACAAAAATTTCAAAAATGTCACAAAAAAGTCATACCACGGTATGAGGTCAAAAATGTCACAAAAACGTCATACCGCGGTATGAGGTCAAAAATGTCACAAAAACGTCATACCGTGGGATCAGGTCAAAAATGTCACAAAAACGTCATACCGTGGTATCAGGTCAAAAATGTCACAAAAACGTCATAAATGCGGCATGAGGTCAAAAATGTCACAAAAACGTCATACCGCGGGATGATGTCAAAAATGTGACAAAAACGTCATACCGCGGAATGATGTCAAAAATGTCACAAAAAGGTCAAAAATGTCTCAAAAACGTCATGCCGCGGAATGATGTCAAAAATGTCACAAAGATGTCATACCTCGGTATGAGTTCAAAAAGGTCACATATATGTCAAAAATGTCACAAAAATGTCATACAGCCTGATGAGGTCACAAATGTCACAAAAATTTCATACCGCGGGATGGGGTCGAAAATGTCACAAATATTTCATACCGTGGTATGAGGTCAAAAATGTCACAAAATGGTCAAATGTCACAAAAACGTCATACCGCGGAATCATGTCAAAAATGTCACAAAAAGGTAAAAAGTCACAAAAACGTCATACCGCGGGATCATGTCAAAAATGTCATAACAATGTCAAAAATGTCTCAAAAATTGAGGTCAGAAATCTCAGAAAAACGTCATACCGCAGGATGAGGTCAGAAATTTCACAAAAACGTTGTACCGCGGTATGAGGTCAAAAATGTCACAAAAACGTCATAAAGCAGAATCATGTCAAAAATGTCACAAAAAGGTCAAAAATGTCACAAAAACGTCATACCGCGGTATGAGGTCAAAAATGTCACAAAAACGTCATACCGCGGAATCATGTCAAAAACGTCACAAAAAGGTCAAAAATGTCACAAAAAGGTCAAAAATGTCACATAAAAGTCATACCGCGGTGTGAGGTCAAAAATGTCACAAAAACGTCATACCGCGGGATGAGGTCAAAAGCGTCACAAAAAGGTCAAAAATTTCACAAAAACGTCATGCCATGGTATGAGTTCAAAAATGTCACAAAAATGTCATACCCTGGTATGGAGTCAAAAATGTCACAAAAACGTCATACCGCGGCATGAGGTCAAAAATGTCACAAAAAGGTCGAAGATGTCACAAAAACGTCATACCGTCGTATGAGGTCAAAAATGTCACAAAGAGGTCAAAAATTTCATAAAACCGTTATACCGCGGTATGAGGTCAAAAATGTCACAAAAAGGTAAAAAATGTCACAAAAACGTCATACCGCGGTAGTAGGTCAAAAATGTCACAAAAACGTTATACCGCGGGATTAAGTCAAAAATGTCACAAAAACGTAATAACGCAGTATGAGGTCTAAAATGTCAGAAAAATTTCAAAAATGTCACAAAAACGTCATACCACGGTATGAGGTCAAAAATGTCACAAAAACGTCATACCGCGGAATCATGTCAAAAATGTCACAAAAAGGTCAAAAATGTCACAAAAACGTCATACCGCGGTATGAGGTCAAAAATGTCACAAAAACGTCATACCGCGGAATCATGTCAAAAACGTCACAAAAAGGTCAAAAATGTCAGAAAAAGGTCAAAAATGTCACATAAAAGTCAGACCGCGGTATGAGGTCAAAAATGTCACAAAAACGTCATACCGCGTGATGAGTTCAAAAACGTCACAAAAAGGTCAAAAATTTCACAAAAACGTCATGCCATGGTATGAGTTCAAAAATGTCACAAAAATGTCAAAATTGTCACGAAAACATCATACCGCTTGATGAGGGCAAGAATGTCACAAAAATTTCATACCGCCGGATCAGGTCAAAAATGTCACAAAAATGTCATGCTGCGGAATGATGTCAAAAATGTCACAAAAACGTCATATCGCGGGATGAGGTCAAAAATGTCACAAAAACGTCATATCGCGGGATGAGTTCAAAAATGTCACAAAAACGTCATGCCGCGGAATGATGTCAAAAATTACACAAAAAAGTCATGGCGCGGAATGATGTCAAAAATGTCAAAAAAATTTCATACCGCCGGATGAGGTCAAACATGTCACAAAAATTTCATACCGCAGGATGAGGTCAAAAATGTCACAAAAGTGTCAAAAATGTCACAAAAACGTCATACCGCCTGATGAGGTCAAAAATGTCACAAAAATTTCATACCGATGAATGAGGTCAAAAATGTCATAAAAACGTCATGCCGTCTGATGAGGTCAAAAATGTCACAAAAATGTCAAAATTGTCACGAAAACGTCATACCGCGTGATGAGTTCAAAAACGTCACAAAAAGGTCAAAAATTTCACAAAAACGTCATGCCATGGTATGAGTTCAAAAATGTCACAAAAATGTCATACCGTGGTATGAGGTCAAAAATGTCACAAAAACGTCAAAGATTTCACAAAAACGTCATACCTTGGTATTAGGTCAAAAATGTCACAAAAAGGTCGAAGATGTCACAAAAACGTCATACCGTCGTATGAGGTCAAAAATGTCACAAAGAGGTCAAAAATGTCATAAAACCGTTATACCGCGGTATGAGGTCAAAAATGTCACAAAAAGGTGAAAAATGTCACAAAAACGTCATACCGCGGTAGTAGGTCAAAAATGTCAAAAAAATTTCATACCGCCGGATGAGGTCAAACATGTCACAAAAATTTCATACCGCAGGATGAGGTCAAAAATGTCACAAAAGTGTCAAAAAAGTCACAAAAACGTCATACCGCCTGATGAGGTCAAAAATGTCACAAAAATTTCATACCGATGAATGAGGTCAAAAATGTCATAAAAACGTCATGCCGTCTGATGAGGTCAAAAATGTCACAAAAATGTCAAAATTGTCACGAAAACATCATACCGCTTGATGAGGGCAAGAATGTCACAAAAATCTCATACCGCGGTATGAGGTCAAAAATGTCACAAAAACGTCATACCGCGGAATCATGTCAAAAACGTCACAAAAAGGTCAAAAATGTCACAAAAAGGTCAAAAATGTCACATAAAAGTCATACCGCGGTGTGAAGTCAAAAATGTCACAAAAACGTCATACCGCGGGATGAGGTCAAAAATGTCACAAAAAGGTCAAAAATTTCACAAAAACGTCATGCCATGGTATGAGTTCAAAAATGTCACAAAAATGTCATACCGTGGTATGGAGTAAAAAATGTCACAAAAACGTCATACCGCGGCATGAGGTCAAAAATGTCACAAAAAGGTCGAAGATTTCACAAAAACGTCATACCGTCGTATGAGGTCAAAAATGTCACAAAAAGGTGAAAAATGTCACAAAAACGTCATACCGCGGTAGTAGGTCAAAAATGTCAAGAAAATTTCATACCGCCGGATGAGGTCAAACATGTCACAAAAATTTCATACCGCAGGATGAGGTCAAAAATGTCACAAAAGTGTCAAAAATGTCACAAAAACGTCATACCGCCTGATGAGGTCAAGAATGTCACAAAAATTTCATACCGATGAATGAGGTCAAAAATGTCATAAAAACGTCATGCCGTCTGATGAGGTCAAAAATGTCACAAAAATGTCAAAATTGTCACGAAAACATCATACCGCTTGATGAGGGCAAGAATGTCACAAAAATCTCATACCGCGGTATGAGGTCAAAAATGTCACAAAAACGTCATACCGCGGAATCATGTCAAAAAGGTCACAAAAAGGTCAAAAATGTCACAAAAAGGTCAAAAATGTCACATAAAAGTCATACCGCGGTGTGAGGACAAAAATGTCACAAAAACGTCATATCGCGGGATGAGTTCAAAAATGTCACAAAAACGTCATACCGCGGAATGATGTCAAAAATTACACAAAAAAGTCATGGCGCGGAATGATGTCAAAAATGTCAAAAAAATTTCATACCGCCGGATGAGGTCAAACATGTCACAAAAATTTCATACCGCAGGATGAGGTCAAAAATGTCACAAAAGTGTCAAAAATGTCACAAAAACGTCATACCGCCTGATGAGGTCAAAAATGTCACAAAAATTTCATACCGATGAATGAGGTCAAAAATGTCATAAAAACGTCATGCCGTCTGATGAGGTCAAAAATGTCACAAAAATGTCAAAATTGTCACGAAAACATCATACCGCTTGATGAGGGCAAGAATGTCACAAAAATCTCATACCGCGGTATGAGGTCAAAAATGTCACAAAAACGTCATACCGCGGCATGAGGTCAAAAATGTCACAAAAAGGTCGAAGATGTCACAAAAACGTCATACCGTCGTATGAGGTCAAAAATGTCACAAAGAGGTCAAAAATGTCATAAAACCGTTATACCGCGGTATGAGGTCAAAAATGTCACAAAAAGGTGAAAAATGTCACAAAAACGTCATACCGCGGTAGTAGGTCAAAAATGTCACAAAAACGTCATACCGCGGGATGATGTCAAAAATGTCATAAAAATTTCATTCCGCGGTATGAGGTCAACAATGTCAGAAAAAGGTCAAAAATGTCACAAAAACTTTATACCGCGGTATTAGGTCAAAAATGTCACAAAAACGTTATACCGCGGGATTAAGTAAAAAATGTCACAAAAACGTAATACCACAGTATGAGGTCAAAAATGTCACAAAAACGTCATACCGCGGGATGATGTCAAAAATGTGACAAAAACGTCATACCGCGGGATGAGGTGAAAAATGTCACAAAAACGTCACACCGTGGGATCAGGTCAAAAATGTGACAAAAACGTCATACCGCGGAATGATTTCAAAAATGTCACAAAAAGGTCAAAAATGTCTCAAAAACGTCATGCCGCGGAATGATGTCAAAAATGTCACAAAGATGTCATACCTCGGTATGAGTTCAAAAAGGTCACATATATGTCAAAAATGTCACAAAAATGTCATACAGCCTGATGAGGTCACAAATGTCACAAAAATTTCATACCGCGGGATGGGGTCGAAAATGTCACAAATATTTCATACCGTGGTATGAGGTCAAAAATGTCACAAAATGGTCAAATGTCACAAAAACGTCATACCGTCGTATGAGGTCAAAAATGTCACAAAAAGGTCAAAAATGTCACAAAAACGTCATACCGCGGAATCATGTCAAAAATGTCACAAAAAGGTAAAAAGTCACAAAAACGTCATACCGCGGGATCATGTCAAAAATGTCATAACAATGTCAAAAATGTCTCAAAAATTGAGGTCAGAAATCTCAGAAAAAAGTCATACCGCAGGATGAGGTCAGAAATTTCACAAAAACGTTATACCGCGGTATGAGGTCAAAAATGTCACAAAAACGTCATAAAGCAGAATCATGTTAAAAATGTCACAAAAAGGTCAAAAATGTCACAAAAACGTCATACCGCGGTATGAGGTCAAAAATGTCACAAAAACGTCATACCGCGGAATCATGTCAAAAACGTCACAAAAAGGTCAAAAATGTCACATAAAAGTCATTCCGCGGTGTGAGGTCAAAAATGTCACAAAAACGTCATACCGCGGGATGAGGTCAAAAACGTCACAAAAAGGTCAAAAATTTCACAAAAACGTCATGCCATGGAATGAGTTCAAAAATGTCACAAAAATGTCATACCGTGGTATGGAGTCAAAAATGTCACAAAAACGTCATACCGCGGCATTAGGTCAAAAATGTCACAAAAAGGTCGAAGATGTCAAAAAAACGTCATACCGTCGTATGAGGTCAAAAATGTCACAAAGAGGTCAAAAATTTCATAAAACCGTTATACCACGGTATGAGGTCAAAAATGTCACAAAAAGGTAAAAAATGTCACAAAAACGTCATACCGTGGGATCAGGTCAAAAATGTGACAAAAACGTCATACCGCGGAATGATGTCAAAAATTTCACAAAAAGGTCAAAAATGTCTCAAAAACGTCATGCCGCGGAATGATGTCAAAAATGTCACAAAGATGTCATACCTCGGTATGAGTTCAAAAAGGTCACATATATGTCAAAAATGTCACAAAAATGTCATACAGCCTGATGAGGTCACAAATGTCACAAAAATTTCATACCGCGGGATGGGGTCGAAAATGTCACAAATATTTCATACCGTGATATGAGGTCAAAAATGTCACAAAATGGTCAAATGTCACAAAAACGTCATACCGTCGTATGAGGTCAAAAATGTCACAAAAAGGTCAAAAATGTCACAAAAACGTCATACCGCGGAATCATGTCAAAAATGTCACAAAAAGGTAAAAACTCACAAAAACGTCATACCGCGGGATCATGTCAAAAATGTCATAACAATGTCAAAAATTTCTCAAAAATTGAGGTCAGAAATCTCAGAAAAAAGTCATTCCGCAGGATGAGGTCAGAAATTTCACAAAAACGTTATACTGCGGTATGATGTCAAAAATGTCACAAAAACGTCATAAAGCAGAATCATGTCAAAAATGTCACAAAAAGGTCAAAAATGTCACAAAAACGTCATACCGCGGTATGAGGTCAAAAATGTCACAAAAACGTCATACCGCGGAATCATGTCAAAAACGTCACAAAAAGGTCAAAAATGTCACAAAAAGGTCAAAAATGTTACATAAAAGTCATACCGCGGTGTGAGGTCAAAAATGTCACAAAAACGTCATAGCGGAATCATGTCAAAAACGTCACAAAAAGGTCAAAAATGTCAGAAAAAGGTCAAAAATGTCACATAAAAGTCAGACCGCGGTATGAGGTCAAAAATGTCACAAAAACGTCATACCGCGTGATGAGTTCAAAAACGTCACAAAAAGGTCAAAAATTTCACAAAAACGTCATGCCATGGTATGAGTTCAAAAATGTCACAAAAATGTCATACCGTGGTATGAGGTCAAAAATGTCACAAAAACGTCAAAGATTTCACAAAAACGTCACACCTTGGTATTAGGTCAAAAATGTCACAAAAAGGTCGAAGATGTCACAAAAACGTCATACCGTCGTATGAGGTCAAAAATGTCACAAAGAGGTCAAAAATGTCATAAAACCGCTATACCGCGGTATGAGGTCAAAAATGTCACAAAAAGGTGAAAAATGTCACAAAAACGTCATACCGCGGTAGTAGGTCAAAAATGTCACAAAAACGTCATACCGCGGGATGATGTCAAAAATGTCATAACAATTTCATTCCGCGGTATGAGGTCAACAATGTCAGAAAAAGGTCAAAAATGTCACAAAAACTTTATACCGCGGTATTAGGTCAAAAATGTCACAAAAATGTTATACCGCGGGATTAAGTAAAAAATGTCACAAAAACGTAATACCACAGTATGAGGTCAAAAATGTCACAAAAACGTCATACCGCGGGATGATGTCAAAAATGTGACAAAAACGTCATACCGCGGGATGAGGTGAAAAATGTCACAAAAACGTCATACCGTGGGATCAGGTCAAAAATATGACAAAAACGTCATACCGCGGAATGATTTCAAAAATGTCACAAAAAGGTCAAAAATGTCTCAAAAACGTCATGCTGCGGAATGATGTCAAAAATGTCACAAAGATGTCATACCTCGGTATGAGTTCAAAAAGGTCACATATATGTCAAAAATGTCACAAAAATGTCATACAGCCTGATGAGGTCACAAATGTCACAAAAATTTCATACCGCGGGATGGGGTCGAAAATGTCACAAATATTTCATACAGTGGTATGAGGTCAAAAATGTCACAAAATGGTCAAATGTCACAAAAACGTCATACCGTCGTATGAGGTCAAAAATGTCACAAAAAGGTCAAAAGTGTCACAAAAACGTCATACCGCGGAATCATGTCAAAAATGTCACAAAAAGGTAAAAAGTCACAAAAACCACATACCGCGGTATGAGGTCAAAAATGTCACAAAAACGTCATACCGCGGGATGAGGTCAAAAACGTCACAACAAGGTCAAAGATTTCACAAAAACGTCATACCATGTTATGAGTTCAAAAATGTCACAAAAATGTCAAAATTGTCACGAAAACATCATACCGCTTGATGAGGGCAAGAATGTCACAAAAATTTCATACCGCCGGATCAGGTCAAAAATGTCACAAAAATGTCATGCTGCGGAATGATGTCAAAAATGTCACAAAAACGTCATACCGCGGCATGAGGTCAAAAATGTCACAAAAAGGTCGAAGATGTCACAAAAACGTCATACCGTCGTATGAGGTCAAAAATGTCACAAAAAGGTGAAAAATGTCACAAAAACGTCATACCGCGGTAGTAGGTCAAAAATGTCAAAAAAATTTCATACCGCCGGATGAGGTCAAACATGTCACAAAAATTTCATACCGCAGGATGAGGTCAAAAATGTCACAAAAGTGTCAAAAATGTCACAAAAACGTCATACCGCCTGATGAGGTCAAGAATGTCACAAAAATTTCATACCGATGAATGAGGTCAAAAATGTCATAAAAACGTCATGCCGTCTGATGAGGTCAAAAATGTCACAAAAATGTCAAAATTGTCACGAAAACATCATACCGCTTGATGAGGGCAAGAATGTCACAAAAATCTCATACCGCGGTATGAGGTCAAAAATGTCACAAAAACGTCATACCGCGGAATCATGTCAAAAAGGTCACAAAAAGGTCAAAAAGGTCACAAAAAGGTCAAAAATGTCACATAAAAGTCATACCGCGGTGTGAGGACAAAAATGTCACAAAAACGTCATATCGCGGGATGAGTTCAAAAATGTCACAAAAACGTCATACCGCGGAATGATGTCAAAAATTACACAAAAAAGTCATGGCGCGGAATGATGTCAAAAATGTCAAAAAAATTTCATACCGCCGGATGAGGTCAAACATGTCACAAAAATTTCATACCGCAGGATGAGGTCAAAAATGTCACAAAAGTGTCAAAAATGTCACAAAAACGTCATACCGCCTGATGAGGTCAAAAATGTCACAAAAATTTCACACCGATGAATGAGGTCAAAAATGTCATAAAAACGTCATGCCGTCTGATGAGGTCAAAAATGTCACAAAAATGTCAGAATTGTCACGAAAACATCATACCGCTTGATGAGGGCAAGAATGTCACAAAAATCTCATACCGCGGTATGAGGTCAAAAATGTCACAAAAACGTCATACCGCGGAATCATGTCAAAAACGTCACAAAAAGGTAAAAAATGTCACATAAAAGTCATACCGCGGTGTGAGGTCAAAAATGTCACAAAAACGTCATACCGCGGGATGAGGTCAAAAATGTCACAAAAAGGTCAAAAATGTCACAAAAACGTCATGCCATGGTATGGAGTCAAAAATGTCACAAAAACGTCATACCGCGGCATGAGGTCAAAAATGTCACAAAAAGGTCGAAGATGTCACAAAAACGTCATACCGTCGTATGAGGTCAAAAATGTCACAAAGAGGTCAAAAATTTCATAAAACCATTATACCGCGGTATGAGGTCAAAAATGTCACAAAAAGGTGAAAAATGTCACAAAAACGTCATACCGCGGTAGTAAGTCAAAAATGTCACAAAAACGTCATACCGCGGGATGATGTCAAAAATGTCATAAAAATTTCATTCCGCGGTATGAGGTCAACAATGTCAGAAAAAGGTCAAAAATGTCACAAAAACTTTATACCGCGGTATTAGGTCAAAAATGTCACAAAAACGTTATACCGCGGGATTAAGTAAAAAATGTCACAAAAACGTAATACCACAGTATGAGGTCAAAAATGTCACAAAAACGTCATACCGCGGGATGATGTCAAAAATGTGACAAAAACGTCATACCGCGGGATGAGGTGAAAAATGTCACAAAAACGTCACACCGTGGGATCAGGTCAAAAATGTGACAAAAACGTCATACCGCGGAATGATTTCAAAAATGTCACAAAGATGTCATACCTCGGTATGAGTTCAAA
Source organism: Dascyllus trimaculatus (assembly GCA_024666655.1). NCBI lineage: Eukaryota > Metazoa > Chordata > Actinopteri > Pomacentridae > Dascyllus > Dascyllus trimaculatus. Next base: position 19,460 of record JAMOIN010001828.1, on the reverse strand, counting down.
AAGGTCACATATATGTCAAAAATGTCACAAAAATGTCATACAGCCTGATGAGGTCACAAATGTCACAAAAATTTCATACCGCGGGATGGGGTCGAAAATGTCACAAATATTTCATACCGTGGTATGAGGTCAAAAATATCACAAAATGGTCAAATGTCACAAAAACGTCATACCGCGGAATCATGTGAAAAATGTCACAAAAAGGTAAAAAGTCACAAAAACGTCATACCGCGGGATCATGTCAAAAATGTCATAACAATGTCAAAAATGTCTCAAAAATTGAGGTCAGAAATCTCAGAAAAAAGTCATACCGCAGGAAGAGGTCAGAAATTTCACAAAAACGTTATACCGCGGTATGAGGTCAAAAATGTCACAAAAACGTCATAAAGCAGAATCATGTCAAAAATGTCACAAAAAGGTCAAAAATGTCACAAAAACGTCATACCGCGGTATGAGGTCAAAAATGTCACAAAAACGTCATACCGCGGAATCATGTCAAAAACGTCACAAAAACGTCAAAAATGTCACAAAAAGGTCAAAAATGTCACATAAAAGTCATACCGCGGTGTGAGGTCAAAAATGTCACAAAAACGTCATACCGCGGGATGAGGTCAAAAACGTCACAAAAAGGTCAAAAATTTCACAAAATTGTCATACCGTGGTATGGAGTCAAAAATGTCACATAAACGTCATACCGCGGCATGAGGTCAAAAATGTCACAAAAAGGTCGAAGATGTCACAAAAACGTCATTCCGTCGTATGAGGTCAAAAATGTCACAAAGAGGTCAAAAATTTCATAAAACCGTTCTACCGCGGTATGAGGTCAAAAATGTCACAAAAAGGTAAAAAATGTCACAAAAACATCATACCGCGGTAGTAGGTCAAAAATGTCACAAAAACGTTATACCGCGGGATTAAGTCAAAAATGTCACAAAAACGTAATAACGCAGTATGAAGTCTAAAATGTCAGAAAAATTTCAAAAATGTCACAAAAACGTCATACCACGGTATGAGGTCAAAAATGTCACAAAAACGTCATACCGCGGAATCATGTCAAAAATGTCACAAAAAGGTTAAAAATGTCACAAAAACGTCATACCGCGGGATCATGTCAAAAATGTCATAAAAATGTCAAAAATGTCTCAAATATAAAGGTCAAAAATCTCAGAAGAAAGTCATACCGCAGGATGAGGTCAGAAATTTCACAAAAACGTTTTACCGCGGTATGAGGTCGAAAATGTCACAAAAACGTCATACCGCAGAATAATGTCAAAAATGTCACAAAAAGGTCAAAAATGTCACAAAAACGTCATACCGCGGTATGAGGTCAAAAATGTCACAAAAACGTCATAGCGGAATCATGTCAAAAACGTCACAAAAAGGTCAAAAATGTCAGAAAAAGGTCAAAAATGTCACATAAAAGTCAGACCGCGGTATGAGGTCAAAAATGTCACAAAAACGTCATACCGCGTGATGAGTTCAAAAACGTCACAAAAAGGTCAAAAATTTCACAAAAACGTCATGCCATGGTATGAGTTCAAAAATGTCACAAAAATGTCATACCGTGGTATGAGGTCAAAAATGTCACAAAAACGTCAAAGATTTCACAAAAACGTCATACCTTGGTATTAGGTCAAAAATGTCACAAAAAGGTCAAAGATGTCACAAAAACGTCATACCGTCGTATGAGGTCAAAAATGTCACAAAGAGGTCAAAAATGTCATAAAACCGTTATACCGCGGTATGAGGTCAAAAATGTCACAAAAAGGTGAAAAATGTCACAAAAACGTCATACCGCGGTAGTAGGTCAAAGATGTCAAAAAAATTTCATACCGCCGGATGAGGTCAAAGATGTCACAAAAACGTCATACCGTCGTATGAGGTCAAAAATGTCACAAAGAGGTCAAAAATGTCACAAAAACGTCATACCGCGGCATGAGGTCAAAAATGTCACAAAAAGGTCGAAGATGTCACAAAAACGTCATACCGTCGTATGAGGTCAAAAATGTCACAAAAAGGTGAAAAATGTCACAAAAACGTCATACCGCGGTAGTAGGTCAAAAATGTCAAAAAAATTTCATACCGCCGGATGAGGTCAAACATGTCACAAAAATTTCATACCGCAGGATGAGGTCAAAAATGTCACAAAAGTGTCAAAAATGTAACAAAAACGTCATACCGCCTGATGAGGTCAAGAATGTCACAAAAATTTCATACCGATGAATGAGGTCAAAAATGTCATAAAAGCGTCATGCCGTCTGATGAGGTCAAAAATGTCACAAAAATGTCAAAATTGTCACGAAAACATCATACCGCTTGATGAGGGCAAGAATGTCACAAAAATCTCATACCGCGGTATGAGGTCAAAAATGTCACAAAAACGTCATACCGCGGAATCATGTCAAAAAGGTCACAAAAAGGTCAAAAATGTCACAAAAAGGTCAAAAATGTCACATAAAAGTCATACCGCGGTGTGAGGACAAAAATGTCACAAAAACGTCATATCGCGGGATGAGTTCAAAAATGTCACAAAAACGTCATACCGCGGAATGATGTCAAAAATTACACAAAAAAGTCATGAATGATTGAATGATGTCAAAAATGTCAAAAAAATTTCATACCGATGAATGAGGTCAAAAATGTCATAAAAACGTCATGCCGTCTGATGAGGTCAAAAATGTCACAAAAATGTCAAAATTGTCACGAAAACATCATATCGCTTGATGAGGGCAAGAATGTCACAAAAATCTCATACCGCGGTATGAGGTCAAAATGTCACAAAAACGTCATACCGCGGAATCATGTCAAAACGTCACAAAAAGGTCAAAAATGTCACAAAAAGGTCAAAAATGTCACATAAAAGTCATACCGCGGTGTGAGGTCAAAAATGTCACAAAAACGTCATACCGCGGGTCAAAAACGCCAAAAAAGGTCAAAAATGTCACAAAAAGGTCATGCCATGGTATGGAGTCAAAAATGTCACAAAAACGTCATACCGCGGCATGAGGTCAAAAATGTCACAAAAAGGTCGAAGATGTCACAAAAACGTCATACCGTCGTATGAGGTCAAAAATGTCACAAAGAGGTCAAAAATTTCATAAAACCATTATACCGCGGTATGAGGTCAAAAATGTCACAAAAAGGTGAAAAATGTCACAAAAACGTCATACCGCGGTAGTAGGTCAAAAATGTCACAAAAACGTCATACCGCGGGATGATGTCAAAAATGTCATAAAAATTTCATTCCGCGGTATGAGGTCAACAATGTCAGAAAAAGGTCAAAAATGTCACAAAAACTTTATACCGCGGTATTAGGTCAAAATTGTCACAAAAATGTTATACCGCGGGATTAAGTAAAAAATGTCACAAAAACGTAATACCACAGTATGAGGTCAAAAATGTCACAAAAACGTCATACCGCGGGATGATGTCAAAAATGTGACAAAAACGTCATACCGCGGGATGAGGTGAAAAATGTCACAAAAACGTCATACCGTGGGATCAGGTCAAAAATGTGACAAAAACGTCATACCGCGGAATGATGTCAAAAATGTCACAAAAAGGTCAAAAATGTCTCAAAAACGTCATGCCGCGGAATGATGTCAAAAATGTCACAAAGATGTCATACCTCGGTATGAGTTCAAAAAGGTCACATATATGTCAAAAATGTCACAAAAATGTCATACAGCCTGATGAGGTCACAAATGTCACAAAAATTTCATACCGCGGGATGGGGTCGAAAATGTCACAAATATTTCATACCGTGGTATGAGGTCAAAAATGTCACAAAATGGTCAAATGTCACAAAAACGTCATACCGTCGTATGAGGTCAAAAATGTCACAAAAAGGTCAAAAATGTCACAAAAACGTCATACCGCGGAATCATGTCAAAAATGTCACAAAAAGGTAAAAAGTCACAAAAACGTCATACCGCGGGATCATGTCAAAAATGTCATAACAATGTCAAAAATGTCTCAAAAATTGAGGTCAGAAATCTCAGAAAAAATTCATACCGCAGGATGAGGTCAGAAATTTCACAAAAACGTTATACCGCGGTATGAGGTCAAAAATGTCACAAAAACGTCATAAAGCAGAATCATGTTAAAAATGTCACAAAAAGGTCAAAAATGTCACAAAAACGTCATACCGCGGTATGAGGTCAAAAATGTCACAAAAACGTCATACCGCGGAATCATGTCAAAAACGTCACAAAAAGGTCAAAAATGTCACAAAAAGGTCAAAAATGTCACACAAAAGTCATTCCGCGGTGTGAGGTCAAAAATGTCACAAAAACGTCATACCGCGGGATGAGGTCAAAAACGTCACAAAAAGGTCAAAAATTTCACAAAAACGTCATGCCATGGTATGAGTTCAAAAATGTCACAAAAATGTCATACCGTGGTATGGAGTCAAAAATGTCACAAAAACGTCATACCGCGGCATTAGGTCAAAAATGTCACAAAAAGGTCGAAGATGTCACAAAAACGTCATACCGTCGTATGAGGTCAAAAATGTCACAAAGAGGTCAAAAATTTCATAAAACCGTTATACCACGGTATGAGGTCAAAAATGTCACAAAAAGGTAAAAAATGTCACAAAAACGTCATACCGTGGGATCAGGTCAAAAATGTGACAAAAACGTCATACCGCGGAATGATGTCAAAAATGTCACAAAAAGGTCAAAAATGTCTCAAAAACGTCATGCCGCGGAATGATGTCAAAAATGTCACAAAGATGTCATACCTCGGTATGAGTTCAAAAAGGTCACATATATGTCAAAAATGTCACAAAAATGTCATACAGCCTGATGAGGTCACAAATGTCACAAAAATTTCATACCGCGGGATGGGGTCGAAAATGTCACAAATATTTCATACCGTGGTATGAGGTCAAAAATGTCACAAAATGGTCAAATGTCACAAAAACGTCATACCGCGGAATCATGTCAAAAATGTCACAAAAAGGTTAAAAATGTCACAAAAACGTCATACCGCGGGATCATGTCAAAAATGTCATAAAAATGTCAAAAATGTCTCAAAAATTGAGGTCAAAAATCTCAGAAGAAAGTCATACCGCAGGATGAGGTCAGAAATTTCACAAAAACGTTGTACCGCGGTATGAGGTCAAAAATGTCACAAAAACGTCATACCGCAGAATCATGTCAAAAATGTCACAAAAAGGTCAAAAATGTCACAAAAACGTCATACCGCGGGATCATGTCAAAAATGTCATAAAAATGTCAAAAATGTCTCAAAAATTGAGGTCAAAAATCTCAGAAGAAAGTCATACCGCAGGATGAGGTCAGAAATTTCACAAAAACGTTTTACCGCGGTATGAGGTCGAAAATGTCACAAAAACGTCATACCGCAGAATAATGTCAAAAATGTCACAAAAAGGTCAAAAATGTCACAAAAACGTCATACCGCGGTATGAGGTCAAAAATGTCACAAAAACGTCATACCGCGGAATCATGTCAAAAACGTCACAAAAAGGTCAACGTCATACCTTGGTATTAGGTCAAAAATGTCACAAAAAGGTCGAAGATGTCACAAAAACGTCATACCGTCGTATGAGGTCAAAAATGTCACAAAGAGGTCAAAAATGTCATAAAACCGTTATACCGCGGTATGAGGTCAAAAATGTCACAAAAAGGTGAAAAATGTCACAAAAACGTCATACCGCGGTAGTAGGTCAAAAATGTCACAAAAACGTCATACCGCGGGATGATGTCAAAAATGTCATAAAAATTTCATTCCGCGGTATGAGGTCAACAATGTCAGAAAAAGGTCAAAAATGTCACAAAAACTTTATACCGCGGTATTAGGTCAAAAATGTCACAAAAACGTTATACCGCGGGATTAAGTAAAAAATGTCACAAAAACGTAATACCACAGTATGAGGTCAAAAATGTCACAAAAACGTCATACCGCGGGATGATGTCAAAAATGTGACAAAAACGTCATACCGCGGGATGAGGTGAAAAATGTCACAAAAACGTCACACCGTGGGATCAGGTCAAAAATGTGACAAAAACGTCATACCGCGGAATGATTTCAAAAATGTCACAAAAAGGTCAAAAATGTCTCAAAAACGTCATGCCGCGGAATGATGTCAAAAATGTAACAAAGATGTCATACCTCGGTATGAGTTCAAAAAGGTCACATATATGTCAAAAATGTCACAAAAATGTCATACAGCCTGATGAGGTCACAAATGTCACAAAAATTTCATACCGCGGGATGGGGTCGAAAATGTCACAAATATTTCATACCGTGGTATGAGGTCAAAAATGTCACAAAATGGTCAAATGTCACAAAAACGTCATACCGTCGTATGAGGTCAAAAATGTCACAAAAAGGTCAAAAATGTCACAAAAACGTCATACCGCGGGATCATGTCAAAAATGTCATAACAATGTCAAAAATGTCTCAAAAATTGAGGTCAGAAATCTCAGAAAAAAGTCATACCGCAGGATGAGGTCAGAAATTTCACAAAAACGTTATACCGCGGTATGAGGTCAAAAATGTCACAAAAACGTCATAAAGCAGAATCATGTCAAAAATGTCACAAAAAGGTCAAAAATGTCACAAAAACGTCATACCGCGGGATCATGTCAAAAATGTCATAAAAATGTCAAAAATGTCTCAAAAATTGAGGTCAAAAATCTCAGAAGAAAGTCATACCGCAGGATGAGGTCAGAAATTTCACAAAAACATTTTACCGCGGTATGAGGAAAAAAATGTCACAAAAACGTCATACCGCAGAATCATGTCAAAAATGTCACAAAAAGGTCAAAAATGTCACAAAAACGTCATACCGCGGTATGAGGTCAAAAATGTCACAAAAACGTCATAGCGGAATCATGTCAAAAACGTCACAAAAAGGTCAAAAATGTCACAAAAAGGTCAAAAATGTCACATAAAAGTCAGACCGCGGTATGAGGTCAAAAATGTCACAAAAACGTCATACCGCGTGATGAGTTCAAAAACGTCACAAAAAGGTCAAAAATTTCACAAAAACGTCATACCTTGGTATTAGGTCAAAAATGTCACAAAAAGGTCGAAGATGTCACAAAAACGTCATACCGTCGTATGAGGTCAAAAATGTCACAAAGAGGTCAAAAATGTCATAAAACCGTAATACCGCGGTATGAGGTCAACAATGTCACAAAAAGGTGAAAAATGTCACAAAAACGTCATACCGCGGTAGTAGGTCAAAAATGTCACAAAAACGTTATACCGCGGGATTAAGTCAAAAATGTCACAAAAACGTAATACCGCAGTATGAGGTCTAAAATGTCACAAAAATTTCAAAAATGTCACAAAAACGTCATACCACGGTATGAAGTCAAAAATGTCACAAAAACGTCAACCGCGGTATGAGGTCAAAAATGTCACAAAAACGTCATACCGTGGGATCAGGTCAAAAATGTCACAAAAACGTCATACCGCGGAATGATGTCAAAAATGTCACAAAAAGGTCAAAAATGTCACAAAAACATCATGCCGCGGAATGATGTCAAAAATGTCACAAAGATGTCATACCTCGGTATGAGTTCAAAAAGGTCACAAATATGTCAAAAATGTCACAAAAATGTCATACCGCCTGATGAGGTAAAAAATGTCACAAAAATTTCATACCGTGGGATGAGGTCAAAAATGTCACAAATATTTCATACCGTGGTATGAGGTCAAAAATGTCACAAAAGGTCAAATGTCACAAAAACGTCATACCGTCATATGAGGTCAAAAATGTCACAAAAAGGTCAAAAATGTCACAAAAACGTCATACCGCGGAATCATGTCAAAAATGTCACAAAAAGGTCAAAATTGTCACAAAAACGTCATACCGCGGGATCATGTCAAAAATGTCATAAAAAGTTCAAAAATGTCTCAAAAATTGAGGTCAAAAATCTCAGAAAAACGTCATTCCGCGGGATGAGGTCAGAAATTTAACAAAAACATCATACCGAAGAATCATTTCAAAAATGTCATAAAAATTTCATTCTGCGGTATGAGGTCAACAATGTCACAAAAATGTCAAAAATGTCACAAAAACGTCATACCGCGGTATGAGGTCAAAAATGTCACAAAAACGTCATACCGCGGAATCATGTCAAAAACATCACAAAAAGGTCAAAAATGTCAAAAAAACGGTCAAAAATGTCACATAAACGTCATACCGCGGTATGAGGTCAAAAATGTCACAAAAACGTCATACCGCGGGATTAGGTCAAAAACGTCACAACAAGGTCAAAGATTTCACAAAAACGTCATACCATGTTATGAGTTCAAAAATGTCACAAAAATGTCAAAATTGTCACGAAAACATCATACCGCTTGATGAGGGCAAGAATGTCACAAAAATTTCATACCGCCGGATCAGGTCAAAAATGTCACAAAAATGTCATATCGCGGGATGAGGTCAAAAATGTCACAAAAACGTCATATCGCGGGATGAGTTCAAAAATGTCACAAAAACGTCATACCGCGGAATGATGTCAAAAATTTCACAAAAAAGTCATGGCGCGGAATGATGTCAAAAATGTCAAAAAAATTTCATACCGCCGGATGAGGTCAAACATGTCACAAAAATTTCATACCGCAGGATGAGGTCAAAAATGTCACAAAAGTGTCAAAAATGTCACAAAAACGTCACACCGCCTGATGAGGTAGAAAATGTCACAAAAATTTCATACCGATGAATGAGGTCAAAAATGTCATAAAAACGTCATGCCGTCTGATGAGGTCAAAAATGTCACAAAAATGTCAAAATTGTCACGAAAACATCATACCGCTTGATGAGGGCAAGAATGTCACAAAAATCTCATACCGCGGTATGAGGTCAAAAATGTCACAAAAACGTCATACCGCGGTATGAGGTCAAAAATGTCACAAAAACGTTATACCGCGGGATGTCGTCAAAAATGTCAAAAGAAGGCCAATAATGTGTCAAAAACGTCATACCGCGGCATGAGGCCCAAAATATCACAAAAACGTCATAAATGCGGCATGAGGTCAAAAATGTCACAAAAACGTCATACCGCGGGATGATGTCAAAAATGTGACAAAAACGTCATACCGCGGGATGAGGTGAAAAATGTCACAAAAACGTCATACCGTGGGATCAGGTCAAAAATGTCACAAAAACGTCATACCGCGGAATGATGTCAAAAATGTCACAAAAAGGTCAAAAATGTCTCAAAAACGTCATGCCGCGGAATGATGTCAAAAATGTCACAAAGATGTCATACCTCGGTATGAGTTCAAAAAGGTCACATATATGTCAAAAATGTCACAAAAATGTCATACAGCCTGATGAGGTCACAAATGTCACAAAAATTTCATACCGCGGGATGGGGTCGAAAATGTCACAAATATTTCATACCGTGGTATGAGGTCAAAAATGTCACAAAATGGTCAAATGTCACAAAAACGTCATACCGTCGTATGAGGTCAAAAATGTCACAAAAAGGTCAAAAATGTCACAAAAACGTCATACCGCGGAATCATGTCAAAAATGTCACAAAAAGGTAAAAAGTCACAAAAACGTCATACCGCGGGATCATGTCAAAAATGTCATAACAATGTCAAAAATGTCTCAAAAATTGAGGTCAGAAATCTCAGAAAAAAGTCATACCGCAGGATGAGGTCAGAAATTTCACAAAAACGTTATACCGCGGTATGAGGTCAAAAATGTCACAAAAACGTCATAAAGCAGAATCATGTCAAAAATGTCACAAAAAGGTCAAAAATGTCACAAAAACGTCATACCGCGGTATGAGGTCAAAAATGTCACAAAAACGTCATACCGCGGTGTGAGGTCAAAAATGTCACAAAAACGTCATACCGCGGGATGAGGTCAAAAACGTCACAAAAAGGTCAAAAATTTCACAAAAACGTCATGCCATGGTATGAGTTCAAAAATGTCACAAAAATGTCATACCGTGGTATGGAGTCAAAAATGTCACAAAAACGTCATACCGCGGCATGAGGTCAAAAATGTCACAAAAAGGTCGAAGATGTCACAAAAACGTCATTCCGTCGTATGAGGTCAAAAATGTCACAAAGGGGTCAAAAATTTCATAAAACCGTTATTCCGCGGTATGAGGTCAAAAATGTCACAAAAAGGTAAAAAATGTCACAAAAACGTCATACCGCGGTAGTAGGTCAAAAATGTCACAAAAACGTTATACCGCGGGATTAAGTCAAAAATGTCACAAAAACGTAATAACGCAGTATGAGGTCTAAAATTTCAGAAAAATTTCAAAAATGTCACAAAAACGTCATACCACGGTATGAGGTCAAAAATGTCACAAAAACGTCATACCGCGGAATCATGTCAAAAATGTCACAAAAAGGTTAAAAATGTCACAAAAACGTCATACCGCGGGATCATGTCAAAAATGTCATAAAAATGTCAAAAATGTCTCAAAAATTGAGGTCAAAAATCTCAGAAGAAAGTCATACCGCAGGATGAGGTCAGAAATTTCACAAAAACGTTGTACCGCGGTATGAGGTCAAAAATGTCACAAAAACGTCATACCGCAGAATCATGTCAAAAATGTCACAAAAAGGTCAAAAATGTCACAAAAACGTCATACCGCGGTATGAGGTCAAAAATGTCACAAAAACGTCATAGCGGAATCATGTCAAAAACGTCACAAAAAGGTCAAAAATGTCAGAAAAAGGTCAAAAATGTCACATAAAAGTCAGACCGCGGTATGAGGTCAAAAATGTCACAAAAACGTCATACCGCGTGATGAGTTCAAAAACGTCACAAAAAGGTCAAAAATTTCACAAAAACATCATGCCATGGTATGAGTTCAAAAATGTCACAAAAATGTCATACCGTGGTATGAGGTCAAAAATGTCACAAAAACGTCATGCCGTCTGATGAGGTCAAAAATGTCACAAAAATGTCAAAATTGTCACGAAAACATCATACCGCTTGATGAGGGCAAGAATGTCACAAAAATCTCATACCGCGGTATGAGGTCAAAAATGTCACAAAAACGTCATACCGCGGAATCATGTCAAAAACGTCACAAAAAGGTCAAAAATGTCACAAAAAGGTCAAAAATGTCACATAAAAGTCATACCGCGGTGTGAGGTCAAAAATGTCACAAAAACGTCATACCGCGGGATGAGGTCAAAAATGTCACAAAAAGGTCAAAAATTTCACAAAAACGTCATGCCATGGTATGAGTTCAAAAATGTCACAAAAATGTCATACCGTGGTATGAGGTCAAAAATGTCACAAAAACGTCAAAGATTTCACAAAAACGTCAAACCTTGGTATTAGGTCAAAAATGTCACAAAAACGTCAAAGATGTCACAAAAACGTCATACCGTCGTATGAGGTCAAAAATGTCACAAAGAGGTCAAAAATGTCATAAAACCGTTATACCGCGGTATGAGGTCAAAAATGTCACAAAAAGGTGAAAAATGTCACAAAAACGTCATACCGCGGTAGTAGGTCAAAAATGTCAAAAAAATTTCATACCGCCGGATGAGGTCAAACATGTCACAAAAATTTCATACCGCAGGATGAGGTCAAAAATGTCACAAAAGTGTCAAAAATGTCACAAAAACGTCATACCGCCTGATGAGGTCAAAAATGTCACAAAAATTTCATACCGATGAATGAGGTCAAAAATGTCATAAAAACGTCATGCCGTCTGATGAGGTCAAAAATGTCACAAAAATGTCAAAATTGTCACGAAAACATCATACCGCTTGATGAGGGCAAGAATGTCACAAAAATCTCATACCGCGGTATGAGGTCAAAAATGTCACAAAAACGTCATACCGCGGAATCATGTCAAAAACGTCACAAAAAGGTCAAAAATGTCACAAAAAGGTCAAAAATGTCACATAAAAGTCATACCGCGGTGTGAAGTCAAAAATGTCACAAAAACGTCATACCGCGGGATGAGGTCAAAAATGTCACAAAAAGGTCAAAAATTTCACAAAAACGTCATGCCATGGTATGAGTTCAAAAATGTCACAAAAATGTCATACCGTGGTATGGAGTAAAAATGTCACAAAAACGTCATACCGCGGCATGAGGTCAAAAATGTCACAAAAAGGTCGAAGATGTCACAAAAACGTCATACCGTCGTATGAGGTCAAAAATGTCACAAAAAGGTGAAAAATGTCACAAAAACGTCAAACCGCGGTAGTAGGTCAAAAATGTCAAAAAAATTTCATACCGCCGGAATAGGTCAAACATGTCACAAAAATTTCATACCGCAGGATGAGGTCAAAAATGTCACAAAAGTGTCAAAAATGTCACAAAAACGTCATACCGCCTGATGAGGTCAAGAATGTCACAAAAATTTCATACCGATGAATGAGGTCAAAAATGTCATAAAAACGTCATGCCGTCTGATGAGGTCAAAAATGTCACAAAAATGTCAAAATTGTCATGAAAACATCATACCGCTTGATGAGGGCAAGAATGTCACAAAAATCTCATACCGCGGTATGAGGTCAAAAATGTCACAAAAACGTCATACCGCGGAATCATGTCAAAAAGGTCACAAAAAGGTCAAAAATGTCACAAAAAGGTCAAAAATGTCACATAAAAGTCATACCGCGGTGTGAGGTCAAAAATGTCACAAAAACGTCATATCGCGGGATGAGTTCAAAAATGTCACAAAAACGTCATACCGCGGAATGATGTCAAAAATTACACAAAAAAGTCATGGCGCGGAATGATGTCAAAAATGTCAAAAAAATTTCATACCGCCGGATGAGGTCAAACATGTCACAAAAATTCATACCGCAGGATGAGGTCAAAAATGTCACAAAAGTGTCAAAAATGTCACAAAAACGTCATACCGCCTGATGAGGTCAAAAATGTCACAAAAATTTCATACCGATGAATGAGGTCAAAAATGTCATAAAAACGTCATGCCGTCTGATGAGGTCAAAAATGTCACAAAAATGTCAAAATTGTCACGAAAACATCATACCGCTTGATGAGGGCAAGAATGTCACAAAAATCTCATACCGCGGTATGAGGTCAAAAATGTCACAAAAATGTCATACCGCGGAATCATGTCAAAAACGTCACAAAAAGGTCAAAAATGTCACAAAAAGGTCAAAAATCTCATACCGCGGTATGAGGTCAAAAATGTCACAAAAACGTCATACCGCGGGATGAGGTCAAAAATGTCACAAAAAGGTCAAAAATTTCACAAAAACGTCATGCCATGGTATGGAGTCAAAAATGTCACAAAAACGTCATACCGCGGCATGAGGTCAAAAATGTCACAAAAAGGTAGAAGATGTCACAAAAACGTCATACCGTCGTATGAGGTCAAAAATGTCACAAAGAGGTCAAAAATTTCATAAAACCGTTATACCGCGGTATGAGGTCAAAAATGTCACAAAAAGGTGAAAAATGTCACAAAAACGTCATACCGCGGTAGTAGGTCAAAAATGTCACAAAAACGTAATACCGCGGGATGATGTCAAAAATGTCATAAAAATTTCATTCCGCGGTATGAGGTCAACAATGTCAGAAAAAGGTCAAAAATGTCACAAAAACTTTATACCGCGGTATTAGGTCAAAAATGTCACAAAAACGTTATACCGCGGGATTAAGTAAAAAATGTCACAAAAACGTAATACCACAGTATGAGGTCAAAAATGTCACAAAAACGTCATACCGCGGGATGATGTCAAAAATGTGACAAAAACGTCATACCGCGGGATGAGGTGAAAAATGTCACTAAAACGTCACACCGTGGGATCAGGTCAAAAATGTGACAAAAACGTCATACCGCGGAATGATTTCAAAAATGTCACAAAAAGGTCAAAAATGTCTCAAAAACGTCATGCCGCGGAATGATGTCAAAAATGTCACAAAGATGTCATACCTCGGTATGAGTTCAAAAAGGTCACATATATGTCAAAAATGTCACAAAAATGTCATACAGCCTGATGAGGTCACAAATGTCACAAAAATTTCATACCGCGGGATGGGGTCGAAAATGTCACAAATATTTCATACCGTGGTATGAGGTCAAAAATGTCACAAAATGGTCAAATGTCACAAAAAACGTCATACCGTCGTATGAGGTCAAAAATGTCACAAAAAGGTCAAAAATGTCACAAAAACGTCATACCGCGGAATCATGTCAAAAATGTCACAAAAAGGTAAAAAGTCACAAAAACGTCATACCGCGGGATCATGTCAAAAATGTCATAACAATGTCAAAAATGTCTCAAAAATTGAGGTCAGAAATCTCAGAAAAAAGTCATACCGCAGGATGAGGTCAGAAATTTCACAAAAACGTTATACCGCGGGATGAGGTGAAAAATGTCACAAAAACGTCATAAAGCAGAATCATGTCAAAAATGTCACAAAAAGGTCAAAAATGTCACAAAAACGTCATACCGCGGTATGAGGTCAAAAATGTCACAAAAACGTCATACCGCGGAATCATGTCAAAAATGTCACAAAAAGGTCAAAAATGTCACAAAAAGGTCAAAAATGTCACATAAAAGTCATACCGCGGTGTGAGGTCAAAAATGTCACAAAAACGTCATACCGCGGGATGAGGTCAAAAATGTCACAAAAAGGTCAAAAATTTCACAAAAACGTCATGCCATGGTATGAGTTCAAAAATGTCACAAAAATGTCATACCGTGGTATGGAGTCAAAAATGTCACAAAAACGTCATACCGCGGCATGAGGTCAAAAATGTCACAAAAAGGTCGAAGATGTCACAAAAACGTCATACCGTCGTATGAGGTCAAAAATGTCACAAAGAGGTCAAAAATTTCATAAAACCGTTATACCGCGGTATGAGGTCAAAAATGTCACAAAAAGGTAAAAAATGTCACAAAAACGTCATACCGCGGTAGTAGGTCAAAAATGTCAAAAAAACGTTATACCGCGGGATTAAGTCAAAAATGTCACAAAAACGTAGTAACGCAGTATGAGGTCTAAAATGTCAGAAAAATTTCAAAAATGACACAAAAACGTCATACCACGGTATGAGGTCAAAAATGTCACAAAAACGTCATACCGCGGAATCATGTCAAAAATGTCACAAAAAGGTTAAAAATGTCACAAAAACGTCATACCGCGGGATCATGTCAAAAATGTCATAAAAATGTCAAAAATGTCTCAAAAATTGAGGTCAAAAATCTCAGAAGAAAGTCATACCGCAGGATGAGGTCAGAAATTTCACAAAAACGTTTTACCGCGGTATGAGGTCAAAAATGTCACAAAAACGTCATACCGCAGAATCATGTCAAAAATGTCACAAAAAGGTCAAAAATGTCACAAAAACGTCATACCGCGGTATGAGGTCAAAAATGTCACAAAAACGTCATAGCGGAATCATGTCAAAAACGTCACAAAAAGGTCAAAAATGTCAGAAAAAGGTCAAAAATGTCACATAAAAGTCAGACCGCGGTATGAGGTCAAAAATGTCACAAAAACGTCATACCGCGTGATGAGTTCAAAAACGTCACAAAAAGGTCAAAAATTTCACAAAAACGTCATACCTTGGTATTAGGTCAAAAATGTCACAAAAAGGTCGAAGATGTCACAAAAACGTCATACCGTCGTATGAGGTCAAAAATGTCACAAAGAGGTCAAAAATGTCATAAAACCGTTATACCGCGGTATGAGGTCAACAATGTCACAAAAAGGTGAAAAATGTCACAAAAACGTCATACCGCGGTAGTAGGTCAAAAATGTCACAAAAACGTTATACCGCGGGATTAAGTCAAAAATGTCACAAAAACGTAATACCGCAGTATGAGGTCTAAAATGTCACAAAAATTTCAAAAATGTCACAAAAACGTCATACCGCGGTATGAGGTCAAAAATGTCACAAAAACGTCATACCGTGGGATCAGGTCAAAAATGTCACAAAAACGTCATACCGTGGGATCAGGTCAAAAATGTCACAAAAACGTCATACCGCGGAATGATGTCAAAAATGTCACAAAAAGGTCAAAAATGTCACAAAAACATCATGCCGCGGAATGATGTCAAAAATGTCACAAAGATGTCATACCTCGGTATGAGTTCAAAAAGGTCACAAATATGTCAAAAATGTCACAAAAATGTCATACCGCCTGATGAGGTAAAAAATGTCACAAAAATTTCATACCGTGGGATGAGGTCAAAAATGTCACAAATATTTCATACCGTGGTATGAGGTCAAAAATGTCACAAAAGGTCAAATGTCACAAAAACGTCATACCGTCATATGAGGTCAAAAATGTCACAAAAAGGTCAAAAATGTCACAAAAACGTCATACCGCGGAATCATGTCAAAAATGTCACAAAAAGGTCAAAATTGTCACAAAAACGTCATACCGCGGGATCATGTCAAAAATGTCATAAAAAGTTCAAAAATGTCTCAAAAATTGAGGTCAAAAATCTCAGAAAAACGTCATTCCGCGGGATGAGGTCAGAAATTTAACAAAAACATCATACCGAAGAATCATTTCAAAAATGTCATAAAAATTTCATTCTGCGGTATGAGGTCAACAATGTCACAAAAATGTCAAAAATGTCACAAAAACGTCATACCGCGGTATGAGGTCAAAAATGTCACAAAAACGTCATACCGCGGAATCATGTCAAAAACATCACAAAAAGGTCAAAAATGTCAAAAAAACGGTCAAAAATGTCACATAAACGTCATACCGCGGTATGAGGTCAAAAATGTCACAAAAACGTCATACCGCGGGATTAGGTCAAAAACGTCACAACAAGGTCAAAGATTTCACAAAAACGTCATACCATGTTATGAGTTCAAAAATGTCACAAAAATGTCAAAATTGTCACGAAAACATCAAACCGCTTGATGAGGGCAAGAATGTCACAAAAATTTCATACCGCCGGATCAGGTCAAAAATGTCACAAAAATGTCATGCTGCGGAATGATGTCAAAAATGTCACAAAAACGTCATATCGCGGGATGAGGTCAAAAATGTCACAAAAACGTCATATCGCGGGATGAGTTCAAAAATGTCACAAAAACGTCATACCGCGGAATGATGTCAAAAATTTCACAAAAAAGTCATGGCGCGGAATGATGTCAAAAATGTCAAAAAAATTTCATACCGCCGGATGAGGTCAAACATGTCACAAAAATTTCATACCGCAGGATGAGGTCAAAAATGTCACAAAAGTGTCAAAAATGTCACAAAAACGTCACACCGCCTGATGAGGTAGAAAATGTCACAAAAAATTCATACCGATGAATGAGGTCAAAAATGTCATAAAAACGTCATGCCGTCTGATGAGGTCAAAAATGTCACAAAAATGTCAAAATTGTCACGAAAACATCATACCGCTTGATGAGGGCAAGAATGTCACAAAAATCTCATACCGCGGTATGAGGTCAAAAATGTCACAAAAACGTCATACCGCGGTATGAGGTCAAAAATGTCACAAAAACGTTATACCGCGGGATGTCGTCAAAAATGTCATAAGAAGGCCAATAATGTGTCAAAAACGTCATACCGCGGCATGAGGCCCAAAATATCACAAAAACGTCATAAATGCGGCATGAGGTCAAAAATGTCACAAAAACGTCATACCGCGGGATGATGTCAAAAATGTGACAAAAACGTCATACCGCGGGATGAGGTGAAAAATGTCACAAAAACGTCATACCGTGGGATCAGGTCAAAAATGTCACAAAAACGTCATGCCGCGGAATGATGTCAAAAATGTCACAAAAAGGTCAAAAATGTCTCAAAAACGTCATGCCGCGGAATGATGTCAAAAATGTCACAAAGATGTCATACCTCGGTATGAGTTCAAAAAGGTCACATATATGTCAAAAATGTCACAAAAATGTCATACAGCCTGATGAGGTCACAAATGTCACAAAAATTTCATACCGCGGGATGGGGTCGAAAATGTCACAAATATTTCATACCGTGGTATGAGGTCAAAAATGTCACAAAATGGTCAAATGTCACAAAAACGTCATACCGTCGTATGAGGTCAAAAATGTCACAAAAAGGTCAAAAATGTCACAAAAACGTCATACCGCGGAATCATGTCAAAAATGTCACAAAAAGGTAAAAAGTCACAAAAACGTCATACCGCGGGATCATGTCAAAAATGTCATAACAATGTCAAAAATGTCTCAAAAATTGAGGTCAGAAATCTCAGAAAAAAGTCATACCGCAGGATGAGGTCAGAAATTTCACAAAAACGTTATACCGCGGTATGAGGTCAAAAATGTCACAAAAACGTCATAAAGCAGAATCATGTCAAAAATGTCACAAAAAGGTCAAAAATGTCACAAAAACGTCATACCGCGGTATGAGGTCAAAAATGTCACAAAAACGTCATACCGCGGTGTGAGGTCAAAAATGTCACAAAAACGTCATACCGCGGGATGAGGTCAAAAACGTCACAAAAAGGTCAAAAATTTCACAAAAACGTCATGCCATGGTATGAGTTCAAAAATGTCACAAAAATGTCATACCGTGGTATGGAGTCAAAAATGTCACAAAAACGTCATACCGCGGCATGAGGTCAAAAATGTCACAAAAAGGTCGAAGATGTCACAAAAACGTCATACCGTCGTATGAGGTCAAAAATGTCACAAAGAGGTCAAAAATTTCATAAAACCGTTATACCGCGGTATGAGGTCAAAAATGTCACAAAAAGGTGAAAAATGTCACAAAAACGTCATACCGCGGTAGTAGGTCAAAAATGTCAAAAAAACGTTATACCGCGGGATTAAGTCAAAAATGTCACAAAAACGTAGTAACGCAGTATGAGGTCTAAAATGTCAGAAAAATTTCAAAAATGACACAAAAACGTCATACCACGGTATGAGGTCAAAAATGTCACAAAAACGTCATACCGCGGAATCATGTCAAAAACGTCACAAAAAGGTCAAAAATGTCACAAAAAGGTCAAAAATGTCACATAAAAGTCATACCGCGGTGTGAGGTCAAAAATGTCACAAAAACGTCATACCGCGGGATGAGGTCAAAAACGTCACAAAAAGGTCAAAAATTTCACAAAAACGTCATGCCATGGTATGAGTTCAAAAATGTCACAAAAATGTCATACCGTGGTATGGAGTCAAAAATGTCACAAAAACGTCATACCGCGGCATGAGGTCAAAAATGTCACAAAAAGGTCGAAGATGTCACAAAAACGTCATACCGTCGTATGAGGTCAAAAATGTCACAAAGAGGTCAAAAATGTCATAAAACCGTTATACCGCGGTATGAGGTCAACAATGTCACAAAAAGGTGAAAAATGTCACAAAAACGTCATACCGCGGTAGTAGGTCAAAAATGTCACAAAAACGTCATACCGCGGGATGATGTCAAAAATGTCATAAAAATTTCATTCAGCGGTATGAGGTCAACAATGTCAGAAAAAGGTCAAAAATGTCACAAAAACTTTATACCGCGGTATTAGGTCAAAAATGTCACAAAAACGT